>MU228505.1:2556242-2575822 GCA_018584345.1 Thuja plicata
TCTCTCATCCTGATGATGGATCACGGAGTGTGATCCGAAACGTTGATGCTTAAAAACACACACAATCAAATAACCAGAAATTCAGCTCAAAATTCAATGGATTGTGGAAATCTGATCGATTTAATTGTTCTAATTGTTTGATTCACGAAATGCACCCCCCTGTCGCTTGTGAGTTGTAGTGGTATGCCAAATCTTGTTATTATTTGTTCATAGAGAAATTTTGCAGTACTGAGGGTTGCGTTGTCTGGGAATGCTCATGCCTCGGCCCATTTTGTAAGGTATTCAGTTGCTACCACTATCTATGTGCATCTGTGGTTATTGCTAGCAGGTAGGGGCCCTACAAAGTCCAACCCCCATCGCTCAAACAATTCTTGTGGTTGGATGGAAACAACGGCATGAAGTCTCTTTTCAGGGGTTTCCCTGCCCTCTGACACGTATCACAGCTCAGCACCCATTCCCGAGCATCTGCATACACTGTGGGCCACCAGAGTCCTGCCAATAGTACCTTCCGGGTTGTTGCATCAGGTCCCATATGGCCTCCCGCCAACCCTTCATGTGATTCCTTCAGGACTCCCGAGATTTCTTCCTCCATCACACATCTCCTTAAGATCTCGTCTGGCCCCATCTTGTATAGTAATCCCTGTATTAACTGAAATGTCCCGCTTTTGAGTGCAATCTTTCTCCTTTCCGCGACTGGCATTTCTCTTGGAAATGTAGTTGTGGAGAGGTATTGTCCTATCCCTTCATACCATTGAGGTAATATAGCAATTTGAAATAGGTGGGCATCAGGGAAATCCTCATTTATTCCACTTCCCGAAGCTTCCCCCAACTTGATTCTTGATAATTGATCTGCGATTACATGACTTTTTCCAGGTCGGACTATGATTTTATAAGTAAATTCTTGCAAGACGATTAGCCATCTGCTGACTCTCCCTTGGATTATAGGCTTATTCACGAGGTACATAAGTGCTTGATGATCAACAAAAAATTTAAAAGGAGTAGCTAATAGGTAATGTCTAAATTTCTGAACTGCATAAACCATACCTAGTGCTTCTCTTTCCGTGGTACTGTAATTCCGCTCTGCTTTTGA
The DNA here is from genome assembly GCA_018584345.1 of Thuja plicata. Classification (NCBI taxonomy): domain Eukaryota; kingdom Viridiplantae; phylum Streptophyta; class Pinopsida; order Cupressales; family Cupressaceae; genus Thuja; species Thuja plicata. Next base: position 2,557,333 of record MU228505.1, read on the forward strand.
TAATAGCCTGCTTGCGAAGTACACTGGATGGTCTAGTCCTTCCTTCCCCATTTGTGCTAAGGTGGCTCCTATTTCATAATTGGAAGCGTCCACATGGACGTGAAAGTCCTTGTCCCAATCCGGGTATACGAGGATTGGAGCACCTACTAGTCTCTTCTTTAGTTCCTGGAAGGCCTCCTCCTGTTCCTTCTCCCAGCAGAACGGCTCTCCTTTCCTCGTAAGTTTATCTAAGGATAGAGATATTCCAGCAAATCCTTTTATAAATCTTTTGTAGTACCCCACATGTCCCAAGGACTTTACTCCAGTAACATCCGATGGAGCTTCTATCTCCACAATTACCCTGATCTTGTCCAGATCTGTTTTCAATCCTTCCTTACACACTATATGGCCTAGGAGTCTGCCTTGTGGAACCATGAATCTGCATTTTTTTGGATTCAAGGCTAGTCGGGCCCTTCTGCATCGATCCATGCATTCACCAATGATCTTGAGGTGGTGTTCCTTTTTGCTATACAATGACCAGTCATCCAAAAAAGCTCTGAAATTCCCCACAGACATGCCATGAAAGATATGCAGTATGATTCTTTGGATGGTGGTTGGTGCATTGCACAATCCAAAGGGCATTCTATTGTATGCGTACACCCCATCTTCCACTACAAAGGTGGTTTTTAGCTTATCCTCCTCAGCAATGCTAATCTGGTCATAGCCTGAAAACCGTCCATGAAGGAGTATATTTCATGGCCGGCTACCTCTTCTAGGATACTATCAGTAAAAGGAATAGGAAAGGTATCTTTTATAGTTACTGTATTCAAGCACTTGAAGTCCACACATATCCAGATTTGGATCCCGTCTTTCTTCAGTGATATGACTATAGGAGATACCCAATCACTGGTTTGTACCTTAAATATGATTCCTGCTTCCAGCATTTTTGTGATTTCCTCCTGAACCTTGGCAGCATAGTTCTTATTCATTCGATAGGGTCGCTTGCACACAGGTCTTGCCCTTGGTATCAATGGTATCCGATGGACACACAATTCTGGTGGTACTCCTTTTAGGTCTTTATATATCCACGCAAATACATCCTTGTACTCAAGAAAGATTTTCAATGATGCTCCCTTCAATACTGGGTCCCAGTCGTCCCCTATGAAGATTTCCTTGGGTTCATCCTTCTCGCCCAAGTTTATTGTTTGCAATTTGGCCTCTTTGTATTCTATCTTTCCACCAAATATGTGTGCTGGTTTGTTATTGATGGTTGTCGTGCCCTCCTTGTATTCCTTATACTCCTCGGGGTAACTCTCCTTTGAATCTGCTTCTTGGATTTGCAACATATTGCACTCTAGCTGGAATACCGCATAGCCTCCCATCTGCCAGTGAAACAGGCCGTTGAGGGAACTAGTGTCGTCTTCTGAACATTCCCCTAGCCGGAGCACTCCCTCTTCGTCTGGTTCCGCTCCTTCCTTGTCTTCTCCCTCTGAGTCGGATGCGAGATCTTGACTTACACACTAATTCCTCAAATCTATTGTGTACTTTCTCCCGTCTACCTCTATGGATAGGGTATTCCTTTTCCAATTATGGGTGGCCTTGGCTGCCACCAGCCAACCTCTTCCTAACAATGCATCGTACCCCTTCTTTTCTAGAGTAATTACCACAAAGTCGAGGAGTAACTGTTGTGTACCAATTATTACCTTTTGCCCCATTAAGGTTCCTATTGGTTTGATTCCATGTTGATCTGCTCCTACCAATTGGAATGTGGGTGGCCAGAGGGTGGGTTTCCCTAGTGCCTTCCAAGTCTCCTCCGGTAGGACATTCACGCCGGACCCTCCGTCCACAATAGTATTGGATAATTTGCACAGTATTATCTCCATTTCCACTACTGCAGGTGTCCTCCCTGTCCCTATAGTGAATAGAGTATCCGTCTTTTCTATTGGTTCTTCTTCTTTCTCCTCCCCCTTAAGGGTTTCCTCTTGGCTATTTATTCCTTGTGATATTGCTACCCATAGCTGAGGTAAAGTTTCTACTAGATCAATAATTTTTACAGGAATAGTGGTTTCCAGTACTTGTTTCATGATGCTAGGTACTGGTCGGTTATTTGGGGATTTCGTGGCACTTCCTCTTCCTCCCTCTGGCATGCTATTTCTAATGTCATTCCTCGCTTCTTGGAACCTTTCTTTCTCTATAGCTATGTCGGGGTATGCAAGTTGTCTCAACTGCATTCTTGTTATGGCGAAAACTTCCTTCTTTGATTTTGCAATGTCAAGCATGTTCACCCCCTTTTGTCTAGGACAATTGGCATCCTCATGATTTCCCAGTCCACACCATTTACATAACATCCCTTCATTCTGTCCTCCTTCGTTCTGGCAATCCCGGGCAAAGTGTCCCCATTCGTTACATCGCCTACATTGAATCATGGGTCTTCCTTTAGAATTGTACTGGATTGCTCTCTGGGGTGTGTTGTTATTCTTGTTATTATTATTGTTGTTGTTGCTCCCCCGTCTATTGTTTCGGTACCCTCCAGGTGAAGCTTATGTGTTTGTGTTACGTGGAGGGGTGGCGGGTGATGTGGATTGTTCTCCTGTGAAGAATACTTGAGCACTCCTTGCCTTTAGATTGTAGGGGCAGTCTTTGATTGTGTGGCCTAACACCTGACAGATATCACAGAAGGCTTTGCGCAGGCAAGTTCCTTTCGTATGTCCTTCCTTCTCACAATCTGTACACGAGAGTTCCCTCCCCTCTCTTTTTTCCTCCTTACTTCAAGTAACTTCCTTCATCAACCGCATCATGTCTTTTCTCAAGGCCTGGATGGTCTTGGACTCATCCCCACTCTCTTCTGAACTCTCGCTCTCGCTTCTGTGCTTCTTAGCTTTGGAAGTTTTATTTTCACTTTCAATGTCCATCGCTCGGGTGCATGCCTCTCCAAAGGATGATGGTGGAACTATCTTCATTTTCCGTTTCAAGGATGGGGTTAGCCCTTCAATGAACCATCTTTTTTTCAATCCGTCAACAGGTTTGTTATCCAATTTTCCTATCAATTCCTTGAGTCTCCTGGTACAACCCCTAACTGACTCGTTTTTTCCTTGCCTAGTATTATAGATTTCCGTGACTATCTCGTCGTCATCCCGTACGAGTCTGAATTCCTCCTCAAAGACAGTACGGAGGTCTTTCCATGTGGTTTTCTGGGCAGCATCCAAGTCTGTGTACCAATCAATAGCGATCCCTCTTAGTGTGGCAGGGAAGGCTTTTAACCATTCATCTGTATCATTTTCTCCATTGGCCTGCCATATAGTGATACACGTTTTACAATGTCGGGCCGGGTCATCCAACCCTTCTCCAGTAAATCTAGGAAGTTTCTACTTGACTACTGCCATTCTTTTCCCTCCTGTCGGGACACTGCCTCATGCCACGACGTGGACACTTCCTCCTGTCGGGACGCTCCCTCCTGTCGGGACTCTCCCTCCTGTCGGGATGCTTCCTCCATAACTAGTGCTCTCTCCTCCTTGTGATTCCTCTGTGTGGGCGGAGTGGTGTTCCTCCCGGTACTCTCTTCGAGTAGGGGTTTCAAGGTTCTCCCCTCCTCCCTTCAATGTTTCTGAAATGGCCAAGTTAGCTATTCCTTCTATGGTGTTTTCAATCAGGCTTTCCTCAAGTTGTCCTTGGCTTAGAGACTGGTTCCCCAATCCTCTCAAGCGGCGACGTCTTTCGTCTTCTTGTTGTAGGCCAATGATCCGCAGGGCAGCTTCTTCTTCAGTTTCTTCTCCAGACCTGCGCTTAGGATATTTGTTTGGAAGCAGGGGCATGAATTTATTTAGTGGACCAAATGTCTAACCAGGAGTCAAAGACTTCCGCAAAGTAGATCCTACACCGCTGGTGGTACCGAAATTTGTCCGTACATTGCTTTTGTGGAACCACTCTCTCTCGGCTTCCCTTCGCACATATCGGCACTTCCCAGGCCACCACCAGATCTCGTGTCACTTGATCTTCCCTTAGAATTCCCTCCTCTTCTCTATGACCTCCAGGTCCAAACTTAGGCAGCGACGCCAAAATGTAGGATGGTTATTAACCCACAACGTACAGAACAATACAACATATATTCAGTGATACCAACAAGACATTTACCAATAAGACAAATATTACCAATACCAATGAAATGCACAGAATACCATACCAGAATACCAAGATGGCGAGGAAATGTTTATTTCTATATTTCTTACCAGCAAAACCATAACATCAACAATAAACCAAAGTACTTATATAATAGTCGGTTGGTTGGGGAAACCAACGGACGCATCTCCTCGCTCCTAACTACCCTCCCGACAAAACATAACTAAGTCTAATACAAAATGACTTTATTTCATACTACACTGACTGTCATTGACTTGTAGTTGTGGTTGCAGCTCTTGAGGCCTCAAGAATCTTCTAACCTTCTCTGGTAATCTCCAATCTACTGGGTGGCCCAAGGCCATGGGCACTTCTTTGACAAAGAATTCTTCAAAGATTATATAATTGGCTCCTTCACAATTACTATCCCATATGTACATCCATTCTTGGATTGGTAATAATCTCTTCTCAGAATCATATAGCCTTACTCATAGGGGAGGCTTCCACACAATTATCCATGTGAATAACACAATGTGGCACAACAACGAGTACCATCTAAAATAGACAATTGAATTGTCCTTCTTTATATCTGCTAGAGCCTTGTTTGTGCCCTTTTCAAGGAAGGCAGCATAATCATATGGTCTATTTCCCTCCCAACTTTGGATATTTAATGCTAACATTATTGGATTCAGAGGCATTTGCACTTTCACATCTACTGCAAGGACTCGACATAGAGAAAAATATGTATCTGAAAGTAATCCTCAAAAATGTCATAATTGAATGGCTTTACATCAAAATCCTTGAATCTTGTCAATCTTCCATTTAATTTTGGCCTATGGCTAGGGAGCCATTTCACTCTATAATTATTTTTCAACTTATGAAACTCCTAGTTTAATGCTCCTAAGCTAATGGGTAACTGAGAACTCATATCCAAATTGAAGATCTGGCATATAAGTATATATGTATATATGTATATATGTATGCATATATATATATACACATATACATACATATATATATGTATGTATATATGTGTATATATATGTATGTATATGTGTATATATATATATATGCATATATATACACATATATACATATATATATATATGTATGTATATGTGTATATATATATATATACATACATATATACATATATATACATATACATAGATGTAGATAGATAGATAGATAGATTCTTTGGTTAACTTTACTATTTCCCTTCCATGACTAGTGTAAATTGTTTGTATTTCTAGGACATAGTTTTTAGCCATACCTTGATTAGGTCAACATTTATGAATACATTTGGTACTACCAACCTTCCCAATCCCAAATTCCATGGATTATAAATAGGGATCTTCCGCATGCACTTTCTGAAATCATACTTAAACAATGAATATCCATGTATTGGAATTATGGCATCTTTGCATCCCTAATGTATGTCTATAATTCTATTTGATGCAACCCTAGACCCCTAAGCATCGCGAGGTCTCTTGTATGACCTAGGCAATTGAATAATTATATCATCAACTAACCCTTTTTATCTCCCTTAAAGTTTCAGCCATTGTTCTATAGCTAGGGTTGGGGAATTTCCTTTCCAGTTTTCAAGAAATTGCCATAGGCCACTGTGCACAATTGATTGCTTTTACTGAAAATTAAATTCAATCGAGGCATAAACTGAACTTACTAAACAATTCCCCTTGAGCCGGCCTATAGATTACCAGGAATGCCCTACAATTTTGACAAAGAACGAAAGGGGCACTTATTGCATTACTGGCAACTGAGAACCCTAAGTAGTTTCTAAGAACTTTGTTTGATGAAGAAACTTAAAAGTCTCCCACTTTAGCAATCCCACAGAGCTCCAGTAATCATCTGCGCTTCAAATTATGCCCAAAAGCTGAAAAACTTCGATTGCTATCAGCTACAGTAGTCATTAAAGGTATATGTGCAAAAGCAAATCATCTGTCAATAAGTCGTTCACCCCTATGCTCCACGGGGATGCATCCCCTAGGTTTTTTGGCCCGCTCTTGTCCCCAGTACAATATGGTGACATCATTTTCCCACCCCCCCCCTTCCTTGTAGCCTTTTCATCAAAATTCGGAAACGATACCCAAAACAGCTCTAAGAGTGGTCGGGGACGTGGGGGACGGCTAGAAGTCCCTGGGACAGCTAGGGGATGGCTAGAAGTCCCCTACCCGTCCCAGGGACTTCTAGTCGTCCCCTATGGCCCAAGCTATTTTTGGATGGCCAGTGTTAAAAAATAACACATTTTTAAATTTGAAAAAAAGGTTGGCTGTCCCACAAGGACACCCAAACCACATTTAACAATACCAAAACCTAATCTAAGCATAAAATAACTAAAAGAAAGAAAAAGAAATTCATTTTCACATTTGCAAAGGAGAAGAGCAGCAAGAGAAGGAGCAACTGGTCAAGGAGTGAACAACAATTGAAAGAGGAGGTTAGGGCATCAAATCTACTTGATTTAGACTCTTAGACCTACCATCTACAAATTATGGGCAGCCATATATTATTACGGATTTCCATGTTTACTGTTTAGTAGTTTAGTTATAGTATTTACATTTTAATATTTTATGTCATTTCATGGTTGAAACTTGGAGTCTTTGGGCATTTTTACTATATGTATGTCATACATTGACAATAAAAACATTTGAATTTTGTTAATTTGCTTATTGATTCACATGTGGAATCTCAATTCAAGTCTAATGCTATGTATTAAGCTTCTAAAATGTCTATGATGAATGCTTTTTCAATGTTATGATATGCATATTTGAAATTTCTCTCTAGATAAAAATTCCACTATCTTTTAATAGCCATCCCCTACCGTCCCCTAAAAATTGGCCCTAAACCGTACCCATACCAGAAACACGTCCCTTCGTCCCCGAAAATTCGTGGAACATAGGTTCACCCATTTGAATATCAATAGTAGATCTCATTAGATCTACATTGATCACAATAATTCAAATTCCTTTGAACAAAAAGGAAAACACTTTTCCACATCGAGAAGTCTTTGCCATGTGTCACCATTTCACCATCTTGTTGGGACTATCGAAAAGGTCTCGTGAAGGAATAAGGCCCAGCGAAAAGAGCTGACTCAAACATCCTTTCCATGTAGGATTCTTCGCAACCTTGCAGGAACCTTTGAAATGCTTCAGTGAAGGAACAACTTCCCACGAAATATGATGACTAGGATCCTATGTCCCACCTATCGAGCTACTAACGAAGAACACTTAAAAGTTTTTAAAATGCAGGTGGTGGCATTACCACTTAAGTGACTAGAGAGATAGTGAGCCAACATTAAAATTAAAAGGCCTCGTGCAAATTTCAACCATTAACATTAGACTTAGAGAACATGAAAACATAAAAGTGAGCAGGGACACGAGCAATGCTGGGACCAAGGGGTCGGTAACCCAAACAAATATGAGGGCATAAAATGTAATTGCAGAGACCGGCGATGGGCGATAAGCAGTCAAAATAATGCAAGACCCTGAATAAACATAAAAGTTAGGGTTTTTTCATAGTTAAGCAATTTTTGATCTAGGAAAACTGCAATGATGGTGCTATTAGTCCCTTTTTGTGTTAGTGGTGTTTCATTTTCTATCACTTTTTTAATTTTCATGCAAGTTATATAACCTCTTGGTGTAAAATGTTGTATTGAGAAAAAAACATTAGTGAAATGTGTAATGACCTAAAAGTGGTCACCTAAACCCTAGACCCCCTAATATCAGTCTCATATCAAGAAACCCTAATCTTGATAAATTCTAAGTCCTAAACCAAATAGGCAATTCATCAATTTCAAGCTAATCTGACCTGAATCCTAGGTCCTACTTAATCATCATACTTGATTAATTAATTAATTCCTAAAAATACAATATACTGGCAAATAAACCTTAAGTTAATTATTTAACTGATATTCTAATATATTAATTAAATAAAATTACTAAATTGTCAATAAAATTCAAAAAGGAGTTAAATTAATTAATAAAAACAAAATATGCATTTAAAACCAATTAACACTTAAAAATGCATATGATGTCATCAACTATTTTTTTGAATTATAATATGCATTTAAATCAATTAAATCTTTAAAAATGCATATGATGTCATCAATTTTTTTTTTTTAAAAACACTAGTGTAATGCAATTCATGGATTTTGAAATGGTTAGTGGTATTCCTAAAAACCATATGAGGTGAACAGATGAGTGAGTTCCTATTCATGTATAGGTTTGTGGTAAACTAGTGTGAAAACCATGAAAGGTTAATGAGAGGTGCCTTTCGTTTCAATAAAGATCCTGGGCCACAAGTGTTGGCTTACTACAGTTCGAAGTGTTAAGTTTGATAGGAGGAGAATTTGGACATCATTGATGTTGTAAACAGTTGTATAGGAGAGCAGCTGATTACAAAGATCCTCAGAGTGTCAGACTTCTTGGAAGTATGGTCGGTTGGTTTTGAGTTTGCTGGAAGTGAAAGCGGGATAAGTTCTCGTATGTAGGTGACCCTATGCAGCAAGATCTAGATGGTAGTATGCAGACCTAAAAGTATGTGTACGCATACAATTTCATTTGCATCTCATATGATATACTTGTTCTCCATGTTCGCACTAAGGGGGGTGTTGGCAATTAATCCTCACATAGTTGTTTAGGTCAGCATTATTAGTATGATTACATAAATAGCATTATGTACAGTAATGTTAAGATGACGAGAAACAACTTAATAATAAACTATACTTAGTGTTTGTTTGTACATTGTTAAAACCATAACAGCAAAAATCGTTTGTGGAAAAAACGGCAAACCAAAAGTATAAAAAATTGGATTTTCAAAAACACGTAAAAAATTGTAGAAAAAGAGATAAAAACTATTTGTTTTAAAACTTAAGGGCATTTCCATAGTATAGAGATATAGAGAGCAAATAAAATAGAGTTTAACCCATGAATTGTAGAAAATAGATTTTGTCATTTATATTCATATTGCTGATTACATAGTCAAATATTCAGTTAACTTTATAAGAGGGCAGTCACCAAATAGTTGTCTAAATCTGAGATCAAATATTAGCCAAGTCTATGAAGTAACTGAGATAAAAAATTATCACATTTTTTAAGAGGGCAGTCACCAAATAGTTGTCTAAGTCAGAGATCAAATATTAGATAAGCCTATGAAGTAACTGGGATCAAAATTTATCAGACTTTTTAACAGGGCAGTCACCAAATAGTTGTCTAAGTCTGAGATCAAATATTAGCTAAGTCTATGAAGTAACTGAGATCAAAATTTATCATACAGCAATCTATTAACAGTTAGGAATTTAGTAAAAGTGGAAGCCATTTTGAAGTGACCCAAGTCTTTCATTGTGATTGAGGCAAAGAGTTTTGTAGGGATAGTTCAATATTTGAGAAAGCTTATCAAATCATACTCCACAATTGCAATGCTTTATATTCCATAATGGCAAATGGTAAATCCTTTATATAGGGTATATCAAATATTAACTAAGACTACGAAGCAACTGAGATCAAAATTTATCAGACAGCGATCTAGCTACTGTTAGGAATTTAGTAAAAGTGGAAGTCATCTTAAAGTGTGTTGGCATTGTGATGAATTTTGGGTGCAGTCATAGGGAGTTACTTGTTTGGTTGTCATTGATGACAACTAAGTCAGAACAGTCAAGTAATATAATCGGTGAAGTGAAGACACAATCGGTAAGAAGGATTCGTGATCGGTAATGCAGGAAATCGGCTAAGTCCAGAAGATCGGTAGATAGTGAGGACAGCACTTTGGTGGCAATCTTGGTAGAAAATCATGAGAAACAGTCATAGGTACAGCATCAACATGTTCAGATTTCAGTGTGGTTCCGACCACAACTCATTTGGTTGATAGGGAGTTACTTGTTTGGTTGTCATTGATGACAACTAAGTCAGAACAGTCAAGTAATATAATCGGTGAAGTGAAGACACAATCGGTAAGAAGGATTTGTGATCGGTAATGCAAGAAATCGGCTAAGTACAGAAGATCGGTAGATAGTGAGGACAGCACTTTGGTGGCAATCTTGGTAGAAAATCATGAGAAACAGTCATAGGTACAGCATCAACATGTTCAGATTTCAGTGTGGTTCAGACCACAACTCATTTGGTTGATTGGTAAGAGAGTTTTTTATATCACAGACATTGAGACAGGTAAGAGCACTTGTGTTCTTGAGCAACAATCGGTAGATCCCAGATCGGTGAGCGGTATAGTAAGTGCGATGATATTTGATGATATGATGTCGTGGAATAGAGGTTATGCGAGTGATGAGTTGGCATTTTTGGGATCGATGCAATTGTATGAGTTGGATTTTTGGCGATGCATTGGAGAAGTCGAAACGTGTTTGACTACGTTGGAGATATAACTTGTAGATCTTATTTTGGACCGACGTGGTGATGGTAAAACATGTTTTACATCGAGATTTTCATTTTAGCGCGTGGTGCTTACGCAGGAAAGTGTTTGAATTTCATTTTTGGTGTGTATGATGTCGGTGCAAGTTGTATATAATTGGTACTACTCATATTCAAATGGTTGTTGTTAGTGGTGCGATTAGGGTTTTGTGATTTCAATCAGTGCTATTTAGGGTTGCGATCAGAGATCTGATAGATATCGAGCAGTGAGCAGTTACAAAGTGCAGAGAACAGATTGGATCTGACAAGAAAGCAGTGCTACATCCAGATCATTCATCTTGTTGTTCCCTAATAGTTGCAACAAGCAAAATCCCTTAACCGGGTGAACCCTAACAGGTTCTTATTGTAAATCCCTTAACCGAGTGGACTCATAGAAAGAGTTTTAAATCCTCTAGCGAGGTAGATCATAGCTAGTCTGATTGTACTCCTAACAGTGTACTAGTCACTCCTAACAGGGTGAACCCTCAGAAAGGGTATTTGTAGCTCCTAACGGGGCAAACTCATTTACTGCCGTAGTGGGCTTGTGGGTGTCATCCCCACCGTGGTTTTCTCCCTCTAACCAAGGGTTTCCACGATAAAAATACATGTGTCATGTGTGATGAGTTTGTGGATGCTTGATATTGTTTTCTTCTATTTGCTTACATCGGTTATATGCTTTGTGGTTTGGAAATTAATATTGTTGTTATTCAGGTTGGTGGTTGAATTTGTTCATTACCTGTTTCTACTGATTCACCCCCCCCCCCTCTCAGTACCTAAGAATTCTATAATGGAAAATGGTATGTCCTTTATATAGGGTATATCAAATGTTAGNTTCCCCCCCCCCCCCTCTCAGTACCTAAGAATTCTATAATGGAAAATGGTATGTCCTTTATATAGGGTATATCAAATGTTAGCTAAGACTACGAAGCAACTGAGATCAAAATTTATCAAACAACGATCTAACTACTGTTAGGAATTTAGTAAAAGTGGAAGTTGTCTTAAAGTGATCCAAGACTTTCATTACAATTGAGACAAAGAGTTTTGTAAGAGTAGCTCAATATTTGAGAAAGCTTATCAAATCATATTCTACAATTGCAATGCTTTATATTCCATAATGGCAAATGGTAAGTCCTCTATATAGGGTATATCAAATATTAGCTAATTCTACAAAGCAACTGAGATTAAAATTTATCAGATAGCAATCTAGCTACTGTTAGGAATTTAGTAAAAGTGGAAGTCATCTTAAAGTGATCCAAGACTTTCATTGCAATTGAGACAAAGAGTTTTGTAAGAGTAGCTCAATATTTGAGAAAGCTTATCAAATCATATTCTACAATTGAAATGCTTTATATTCCACAATTGTAATTGGTAAGTCCTTTATATGGGGTAGAATTCAACAAAAGACATTTGTTTAGTTGAAGTAAAAGATTAGCAAGCCACTCGTTTTGGCAATACCTAGCTTGCAACTACTATTTTAGGTGGAGATAAATGTTAATAAAATTAAATATATTAATTAAAAATTAAAAATCATATTTATTTTAAAAATTGAACATATTTCATTAGATATTAAAAATTAAATATACAAATTATTTTTAATTTTTAATTTATTTTATAACTATCAATAGATATTAATGGTCAATAATAATTTAAATTTTAAAACTAATTTATAAGTTTAATTATAGAGTATAGGGGTTCACTCCTTCCCTATCAAAGTGCCATCTATAATGATGCATAATAGCTATAATTTTACAAGTAGTCTATAATATTAATTATATACTTGTTCGTAACAGAATCCATGGGACAGGGCAGCTCGAGTCATATCGAAGCCGTGATTTAGCACAGATTCATCAGCTGCTACGACACCATCTCACATGTCTCCCACAATTTAGGATGATTGAGGCCCCTTCAAATTCAGTTGATGACTACTACCATTGCTCCTCCTGCTTATCTAATTAGGGTTTTCCAGAAGTTGGAAAGAAAACTAAGAGACAAAATAGCAAATTGTTTCCATGCTGATTCTGCACCAACTTTAATTCCATCCTGGAATTGGCCTTATTTCTGAGTGATTCAACAATTTCGCGAGTTTTTCTAAGGTTTAGCAGGTTTTTGCAACACTTTTCACTTTTTTGCCATTTTTAGGGATTTTAACATGATTTTAATGCACTTTTAAACACAAAAAAAAAAAATGAAAATTGGGTCCATTAGTGTTCAACATTTTTTCATGATTCGGGATTTTTTCAGGGAAAAAGTCAGCTGGTTCCAGGATTCAAGATTAATCGGGTATAATTGTGATTTTTTTGCAGATTATAGCTTTTAAGGTTAAAACAACACATAAATTTAGGGAGCTGTTATAGGAACTCCCCTATAATATAGACGATCAATCCTATAAATCTACATATGCATTGTCGAAGAAACATGAATTAGAAAGATGATATTTTTCATATGTACAATTTTCAGTTTGCTCAGTGTGAAATCACAATAAAACCTTCCTTGAATGGATGGGGCATTTGCTCAAGTAGGAGGGTGTTTGTAGTATGCTTTGAACTGTGCCAAATCACCAATTAGGATTCAGAAGCTCACAAACATTTACGAAAAGAAAATTTATAGATGTTCAATGTTAAAAAGATTATTTCTTTTAAAATGCATTTTTTTCCAACTTCTCTCATACAAACCCTAGGCAAACCCAAGGCATACCAATGCATGGATCCATACCAAGTTCCATTCAAGAATAAAACATCCCCTAAACTTCCCAATCCTTGTAATATAGAAACATTAACCGAAGGAAGATGACCTTTAGGCATTCCAACATTTTAGAAGGTTGATGAGATTGAGGAGTGAGCATAAGCAAACACCTCAACCAGTCATGAAGAGGTACATAAGACTCTACAGATCATTGGTCAAGCATCCTCACTATTTCAATAGCTTTTTTACACAGTACTAATGAACTTGGCAGAATTCTTTTCATATAGATCCTAAACTTTACACTGAAACTCAGAAAACTCGTAAATTTAATTAAGTGCTCAGACTGAGTTTAAAAATCTGACAAGATCCAGAAGCCAGAATAAGTGAAACCCTTAGTTGGCAAGGATGAAATACCCAAATGCCCTATAGAGCGTCGATCATGCAAAATCACAATTATAATGGCTTATTTTACCAAAGTTGCATGGACACAGATACGGATACAAATATGGATACGGATACTGCCATTTTTTAATACCCCCAATATGGATACGGCTGGATATGACATTAATAAAAAACACATACACATATATTTAACACAATTTCTAAGTTATTAGAGGATATTTTCATTACTTCGAAAGCAACATAGACACATGAATGCCACATAAATAATTATGTTAATTTAACACTTCACAATATGCAAAAATAGTAGAGTTGCATTGGAAGACAACCCTAAAAAATGGGTTAGTGAAATAGAAAAACATTTCATTTGTCTTTCTCATTTGGTGTAGGTTTTGTTTATACCAATTTTTTATTTTAAAATTGCGTTAATGAAGATTTTTAAATTAAATTTGGAAAGATTTACGCCAAATTTTAAAAAAATCAAATCACATATTATTTAGCACAGTTGGAAAACCTGTTTTTTTGGGCACACATGGGTACAGTATTCGACGTGTATCCGGGCTGTATCGGATACGTTTCCAAATTGGATACGGGGATACGCGCGCCCAAGGAGGGACAAAGGAGTTTCCAGCTACTATGTATTGTAAACAAAACTTGTAAATTTGACAGAAATTCTTTCCTATTTAACCTAAGTTTAAACTAAACCTCAGAAAACTCATAAATTTGATTAGGTACTGTCGATCATACAAAATCACAATTCTAATAGCTTAGTTTACACAAAACTTGTAAATTTGACAGAAATTCTTTCCTATTTAACCTAACTTTAAACTAAACCTCAGAAAACTCATAAATTTGATTAGGTACTCAGCAAACTTCAGAAGATAGACAAGATCGAGAACTGAGGGTCAGCTAACCCCTCAACCAGCAATGAAGAGGTCCATAAATGCCCTACAGGCTGTTGCTGGACCATACTGACAATTTAAATAGCTTTTGTACACAGTCCTAGAATTTTGATAAAAAATTTACATAAAACCTCAATTTTACACCCTACCCTCAAGGAAACTCATAAATATGACGATCAAGCACAACCAAATTCCACACCAATAGATGAAGAGGTCTCTAGATACCTATCTACAGTTAGTTGAGCATGCTCACAATTTCAATAGCTTATTTTAGACAATGCTCACAAATTTGGTTGAAATTTTTTCACAGAAAATCTAAAATTTATATAAAACTTGAGAGAAAAAAATCAAGTAGACATATTCTAATGTAACTCTAAATTTACAATGCACCTGGGAAAATAAACAAGAGGGTTTCAGTCTCCTAAATTACTCTTCTAATAAAATTTTAAACAAACCATAATTTGATCTGAAATGATGGAATAAATGACCTTACATGAGCTATTTACTCTCGAAGCTCCGTGAAAGATGATCGCCAATAAGAACTCTGAGACGTGAAAGAAAAACAGAGCAAAAAAAAATTCGCCTAATTGTACGAAAGCCACTTGGTCTAATAGTGCCATTGAAAATATTGCAGAGGTGAAAGCATGGAATGCAGCAGACAAAGCTGTATTGGAAAAGTGAGCAGCTGTAAGCTTGTCTCGGAAGAAAGCGTGTATGTGAGAAATTGTTGTCATGGTGAAGAGGGGAGAATATTAATGCCACGGAAAAGTGGGCAACGTCTATCTATCCAAGCACTTCATTGGTGCACTTTTGATATTTTAACCAGAGATGCATTTGTCATAATGTTTCGAGTAAAATATCTTTTAATCATTAAATTAAAATTAATTAATATCTATATAATATAATAGCTATACTAACTATACAAATATTAGTGCTAACTAATTAAATATAATAATAATTATGATAACTATATAATTATACATATAATTATTAATCTATATAATAATAATAACAATAACTTATTATATTATTAATTGTTTGCTTCTTAATCAAAATATTATTATAATATTAATTATTAATACTATCTATTATTATTCATAATAATTATTTTATTATTTATTATTAATGACTATAATAATATATCAATTATTAAACAAATGCATTCCTCTGATCCCTAATAAGATATCTAGTAGTGATGTTGACTTGTTGTCTAAGTACATCTCTCTGGAAGACATTGAAAAGGCTATAAACTCTCTCCGCAATGACAAGGCCCCTAGGCCGGATGGTCTCCCTGTGGTATTTTACAAAGCCAACATTGGCTGGATATGCAAAGATCTTCAAAATATATATGCGGAAGCCCTTGCCAGTGGCTCCCTTGGTACTACTATAAATAGAGGTATCATTAAACTTATTCCCAAAGATGGGGATAAAGCTCTCATCAAGAACTGGAGACCTATTACTCTCCTCAATGTTTCATATAAGATTTTAGCTCTTAGACTTGTGAATATCTTACCTAAATTTATCTGTGCTACCCAAACTGGCTTCATTAAGGGTAGATATATTCTTGAGAATCTTATCACCAGCTGCGAAGCCATGAATTGGGCCAATTGCTCTCAACAAAATTTTGCCATGTTCCTCCTGGACTTTGAAAAAACCTATGACAGAATTGAATGGAGCTTTATATCTATGATGCTTAAGGTTTTGGCTTTCCTAGTACCTTCTACAACTTGGTTCATGTTCTGCTTAATGACGCCTTTGCTCAGGTGGATATTAATGGCTCTCTTTCTGAACCTTTCCCCCTTGGTAGATCCATCCGACAAGGATGCCCTTTGGCCCCTGTCCTTTTTGTTATTGCCTCCAATGCCTTATACTACATTCTTAGAGATAACTCTATGTCCCCTGTTGGTAAAGGTATATCTCTCCCCAATAATGATGAGCTTATCAACTGCCAGTTTGTTGATGATACTGTCATTTTCTTTGAATCCAATGTTGTCAACTTTGAAGCTTTACAAACCAAGCTTAATTATTTTTGTGCTATTTCTGGTGCTTGTTTATCTCAATCCAAATCCATATGCCTTGGTAGGGAGGATTAGCCCCCTGACTGGTTTAAACAGCACAACTTTCAATGGGGAGTTCTCTATTGAGCCCTCCCTCAAAGATATGTGGTTTTGGATTAAAGATAAGATCACCAAGAAGCTGGATAAATGGCATAATAGATCCTTGTACTTAGCCGGCAGGGTTCAAGTCTACCAAAAAATTATCTCCTCCTATAATATATATTATTCTTCTGCCTAGATGTCCAGTAACTACCAAATTCTGGAAATTCAAAAAGTTCTCAGGAACTTCCTCTGGTATGATGGCAAAGGTAATAAAAAAATGCATGTTGTTAAATGGGCCTAGTGCCATACGGATAAACTCCTTGGGGGTTCAGGGCTAAAAGATCTTAAACTCCAAGGGGTGGCCCTTGCTGCCAAGTGGATCTTTCATTCTATGGATGGTGATGATCCTTGGAAGGTTCTTGTTAGGCATAATATTGAAAGGGGCTTCCCTAAACATGCTAAAAATTGGAAGAATCTTCCTTTTAGTGATTTGATTATTGGTAACTTTCCTATTGTTTTTCAAGGCTCTGTTGTTTTTAGATCCATATGGAAAGCCTGGGATCAAGTCAGAAAGCATATTGCCAACAAGGAATTCCATGATGATAAATATTTATACGGTGAAAGATCCATCTGGTGGAACCTTCACTTGTCTGGCAAACCCCTTGCCCTCTCCCAAGGGTGTTCTACTCGGCACTGGAATAAAATGGGCATCTCTGAGTTGGCTGATCTCTTTGAGCATGATAAGCTTATCAGTTGGAATGATCTTAGGAACAACTTTGATATCCTAGCCTCTCAAAAGAAGACCTATAATATGATTATTAAAGCCGCTAAGAACCTGCCTACTGTCTGTGTCATTGACTCTCACAAATTCTTAAATTGTAAATGGCCTGATGGGGTTGTTATATCCAAAATCAAAGTTAAAAATATATACAATGTTATTGGGTATAATAAATCCTTCATTGACCATGTGAACTCTGTTTGGTACTCCTTCCTTGATATCAAATCTTGGAATAAGTTTTTTGATATTCTTTGGAAAGGTACCATTGAACCTAAAATTAAATGTTTTAAATGGTTGGTTACTCTTGACAGACTGCCGATTAGAAAAGATAATCACATGAATGAGTATTACAGCTTATGTAGACTTCCTGAAACTGGCAGACATATCTTTTTTCACTGCATCTTTGCTAAAGAAATTTGGAATATGTTTGGTATTACTTATCCTATAAATGTGAATATCCTGGAAATTATCAATGGGAATGTTAATGGGCTTTAAAAAGATTCTAATCTCTTTTGGAATATCCTCTCTTCTAATATTCTTTGGCAAATTTGGAAGTGCAGGAATGAGGAAAAGTATCAGAACAACCCCAGGGTTCTTACCGAGTCTTTTCGAAAACTCACTTATTTTAAAATTTTCTTGCAGGTCCACACTACTATGATGATGGACAAAGAGAAACTTAAAAGGTTCGTGAAAACTGGATATGCCACCTTCTTCATGTACGAACTAAAGCATGGCTACGACTGGAGAAGGAATATGGAGGATTACCAGATGTTTGAAAATGTTAGAAAAAATAATAAGATAAAGAGCAAGAAAATGGTTTAATCTAAGAGTTAGGGTTAAGAAGTGATACCATGAATAATGCAAAACTAAGAGCATACACCAAAAATAATTAGGCAAGGAGACACGATTTTGAAGGGGGAAAAGCATAAAACTCGTGATAATATTATGAATGGGCAAAAATGCCTAGAGAGAGAGAGAGAGAGAGAGAGAGAGCGCTATGCTCTTACAATGATATTCAAGAAGAAGTGAAGAATTGTGTCTAATATGTGTGTGAGAGAAAGAAAGCCATCTCTTTAATAGAGAGGTGAGGAGGGAGTTACATTGTAACTCCCATTTCTATGG
>MU228505.1:2596067-2617885 GCA_018584345.1 Thuja plicata
TATATATATATATATACATATATATAATATTGTAATACATGTGTAAAATTAATATAAAATATATTTTAATTTTAATTTGGCTTATAATTATATCAATTTAATTATAACCTAATTTAACTATATTAAATATTTTTCCTATCTTTTAATTTTAAATATTTGAAGACAAAATCAATTTTTATTTGATATGTGTTTCATCTATCTATATTTTTATTTATGGTTAATATTAACATTTTAACATGACCAAGGGTTGGTTTGACAGTTCCCTCGTTAATGGGGTTAGGAAGGATAATATTCCTTGTAATCCCAAAGAGATTGATGAACTATAACTGATTGAATGTTTGAAGATGTTAAGTTGATGATCACCAAGTTGTAGAAGGTTAATGCAAGACATTAAATCAGTTAATGTATTGTATTGTCATTGATGTCAACTTGATATAATCTGATTGGTTATATATACATAGTGTCAAAGACTTCAAAGAACCAGAGAGATAAAGGTTATGCTTTCAGTAATGCATAAAAGTTAAGTATACACCAAGTGACAACAAACTCTGACAAATAGTGCACCCCGACGGATAGAAAACCCCAAGAGAAGAGTCACAGTGATACCCAAGCAACATACCCGAGAAAGCATTACCGACGAGCAGAACCACAATGTTACCCGATGGACAGACAATCCCGATGGACAGACAACCCCGATGGACAGAGATGCCCGAGGACAACTGAAGTCAAGATTGAGCTAACAAGGAATTAAACACCGAAAAGAACTGAAGTTCAAAAACGACAAAAGTCTTAGCTAGTAGGAGCTAAATATGGAGTTAACTGGTTGATTACATTATTTTTATCGACAAGTTAAAAGCCAGAGCTAAGCTAGAGTTTTAAATCTGTTTTATTGCAGTTGTCAACGAGAACTCTACGGGATCAAATTGAAGTAAGCTTTCAAGCAAGAAAGGTGAGAATTATGGATCACACCAAGAATAAGAAAGTCAAGGACTTAGAAACGGTGAAATCATGTCTATAAGAGAGACAATTCGTTATGAATTGGTGGGTGAATAGAGAAGAGGATGTTGAAAAGAATACCGATGAAGAAAGACTTCATACAGTCCTAATCAAACAAGCTGAAGAGTAAAGCTAAAGATTTCTGCGGACACCGAGCAATAGAGAAGCGCAACATCACCAAGAAAAAAGAAGTGGAGAAAAGATATTAACGGGAACATTGATCAGAAAGGTATTATGAGATTACAATAGATCTGAACATCTACAAGTTTAAGTTGTATATATGAATAGATCATATACTATTTCAGTTTAACCATTGGACCAGAAAGTCTCTTAACCGAGCAGGATTTAAACAATCCTTTATATATTGAGATACATCCCAAGGAGTATCGAAAGGTTTATCATGAAGATAGCATAGTGAAATGCCACATATCAAGTGATAAACTATTAGTGATAAATCCTCTAACAAGGTCGCACTTAACAGTGTGTTTGTAACCTTTAACAGGGTTGGCTCTTCACCAAGCTCACTTCAGAAGAGTGAAAATTTTAGGTTACCGGTCCAAAGTGGTTTTTCCTTTAATAGGGTTTCCACGTTAAAAATCCATGTGTCAAATGTGTTTATGAGTCATTGCTTTATTATTTTTCTTTACACATTACTAAAATAGGATTGATCGGTAAACACTAAGTTATTTACTGTATTTCGGTAAATGTTAGACTGTTATTCGGTAAAGCTTAAGAATAAGGTTTAAACAGTGAACTCCGAGTAGTAGTTATTTGATAAGATTATTTCAAGGCATACATCTTGTAGGATTGAAGATAATGAGAGGCTTATAATTGTGGTACTAAGTTTTTGGGTTGATATTGGATTAATTTTTGAGGCCACTGATTCAACCCCCCCCTCTCAATTATTCTAACAATTGGTACCAGATCTTGTGTGCTTGGAAGGAAGGTTTCAAGACCTAAGCAAAAGATTACAAGATGAGAAAACGGGATGTGCCTAAGTTGAACAAGGACAACTTTGCATCATGAAAAATTAGGATAAGACTCCACCTATCAGGTATTGGAAATGATGTTACTCAATACTTGGATACTAAATATATGTTGCCTATAGGACCTCACACACTTGATCAATTGAGAGAAAATCATGAGCACAATTCTATGATGATATAACTTGCTTCCTCACTCTCCGATGTTGAATTTGAAGATGTCAAAACATGCACCTCCACAAAGCAAATGTGGGAAAAATTGAAGTTAGTACATGGAGGAGATGCTAATGTACTAAGAGCTAAGGCAGAAAACCTAAGAGGTAAATTTGATGACCTAAGAATGAAAGAAGGAGAAAATATCACTCAGTACAAACGTAGAATCAAAGTGGTAGTCAATGCTATCCGAGGAGTTGGAGGTGTACTTGAAGAAGAAACAATGGTAAATAAAATCCTAAGAACCTTATTGCATGTTTATGCTATTAGAGTATCTTCTATACAAGAAATGAGAGCAGTAGAAAATAACAATGTCACTCTAGATAGTTTGGTTGGTAGACTTATTTCATTTGAGATGAATAACTTTGACAACAATGTCTTACCATCCATTGAGTCTGCATTAAAATCTTCTTTGAAAATAAGTAAGTTAAGTCATAAACACACTATGAGAAATGATAGTGAAAGTGATAGTGATGATAAAGAACTTGATAAGATTGAAGCACTAATGGCTAGAATATTGCAGAGAGGCAAAGGTAGATACAAAGGTAAATTGCCACTTGTATGTTTTAATTGTAAAGAGATTGGACACTTTGGTGCTAGATGTCCTAACAAAAGAAAAGAAGAAAAAAATAGTGACAGGTCATATGAAAATAAGTTTGACAGAAGTGATAACAGAGATTAACAAAAAAACCGACAATATGAGAGAAGAGATCATACCTGAGAATACAAGGACAAAGGGAAGAAATATTGTTACCTAGCTAAGAAAAAAGTTGGAGATACTGACACCAAATTTGATGAAGATATTGAGACGGTATTTGTGGCCATGAAGGATGATTCAGACGAAGAGGAAAGGTATGTTGCGACTGCACTCATATATAAGGTTAGTAAGAATGATGTCTGGATTATAGATAGTGGCTGCACTCACCACATGACTGGAGATAATGAAAAGTTTGAAACTTTTGAGTATTATAATGGTAGATCAATAAGAATGGGTAATGACTCACCTTGTCCAGTTGAAGGTAAATGAGCCATAATGTTGAATAATCTAATCAGATGTGAAAATGCATACTGGGTAAAAGGACTTAACTATAATCTATTGAGTGTTTCACAGCTGAATAACACAGGTCATCGAATTACATTTGAGAACAAAAAGACAAAGATCTTTAATGAATCAGGAAGGTTGATCAAAATTGGTGAACAGATAAAAGGTAACCTATTATATCTTGATGATATTAACACCACTTGTTAAATAGCTAGAAACAAAGACATATGGCGTGGCATAAAAGGCTATGTCATGTAACTTTTGATAACATAATTAAGATAAGCAATAAAAGGAAAGTAAGAGGCTTACCGAGCATGTCAAATCCCGACCATATCATGTGTAAGAATTGTCAAAAAGGTAAAATGACAAAGTCTAGTTTCAAGAGAAAAACCCATACATCTAAATCTATTCTAGAATTAGTCCATACTGATCTATGTGGACCCATGAGAACAAAGAGTTACTACGATGATAGATATTTTGTTATCTTTGTTGATGATTATTTTAGAATGATGACAATTTTGTTCTTAAAAGAGAAATCAGAAGCATTCAAGATGTTTAAATGGTATAAAGCTATTGTAGAAAAAAAAAGTGGTAAGGAACTAAAATTCTTAAGATCAGATAAAGGAGGAGAATTTATTTCTAATGAATTCACTAAATTTTGTAATGAGCATGGAATTAAAAGACAGGTTTCTGCACCAAGAACACCATAGCAAAATGAGATTGTTGAAAGAAGAAACAGATCCATTGTTGATTGTGCAAGAACACTGATGATTGAGAAAGGCATCACCCAAACATTCTGGAGCGCAGTTGTCAGTACTATTGTCTACATTGAATAGAGTTCAATTGAAGAAAGACAACACGAAGACACCCTATGAGCTATGGTATGGATACACACCCAAACTAAGTTACTTCAAAAAATTTGGAAGTCAATGTTATATTTTGAAAGATGATAGAAATGGAAAGTTTAACTTCAAAAGTGAAGAAGGAATCTTTCTAGGGTATTCCACCAAAAGCAAGGCTTATAAATGTCTTAACAAGTCCTCTAACAAAATCATTGAGAGTGAAAATGTTAGAATAGATGAATATGCAGAGAAAAATGATGAGGAAAGTAGAAAATAACTAGAAGACTACAACAAGTTTGTTTATAATAAAGAATCTGACACTCTTCCCGAGCAACAATGTATCGCTCCCGAGCATCACGCTGCAAACATCGAAAATTAGGAAAATGCTCAAATTTATGTTCCGAGTGATGGAGATTAGAATGAAGTTCAAGATGATGATCAAAATAATGAACAAAGAGTTGAACTGATACTTTCCAAGTATGTCAAAAGACATCATCCACAGAACCAGATCAAAGGAGACAAAAAGGCTGGAATGAGAACAAGAAGTAAGTCACTGAACACTAGATGTTTAATTTGTGATTTTGAGCCTAAATCTATTAATACTGCACTTGAAAATGAAGAATGGGTCAGTGCTATGAATGAAGAAATAGAAAAAATTGAGAAGAATAGAACATGGACATTAGTACCTAGACCAGATGACAAGAATGTCATTGGTACCAAATGGATATTCAGAAATAAGTTGAATGAGAATGGAGAGGTCATCAGGAAGAAAGAAAGATTAGTATGCAAGGGGTATGCACAAGAAGAAGGTATTGACTATGGAGAAACCTTTGTACCTGTTGCTAGACTAGGATTCATAATTCTACTTGCGTATGCTGCATTCAAAGGATTCAAGGTATACCAAATGGATGTCAAATCTACATTCCTAAATGGAATACTAGAAGAAGAGGTATACATTGAACAATCAGAATGGTTTGTTGATCCTAAAAAGAGAAACATGGTTTGTAGACTACACAAAGCCTTGTATGGATTAAAACAAGCACCTAGAGACTGGTAGGAAAGACTTCACTCCTATCTCATAAGTATTGGATTTGTAAGAACAAGTGAAAAAAACAATTTGTACTTAAAAGAAGATACTGATGATAACATTTTGATTGCTGAAATATTTGTTGATGATATCATATTTGGGGGTAATGATATGTTATGTAAATTTTTTTCTAATGAAATGAGCTAAGAGTTTGAGATGTCAATATTTGGGGAGATCAAATTCTTTCTTGGTCTACAGATTCTTCAACAGGATGCAAGAATATATATCACACAATCCAAATACATCAAGGAAGTGTTGAAGATATTTAAATGGAAGATTCCAAACCAGTTGGAACACCTAAAGAAAATGGATGCAAGCTGACAAAGGAAGACAAGTCAACAGAGGTAAATTAGACCCTATATAGATCAATGATTGGCAAACTCATGTATGTTGTTCATACTAGACCAGATATAGCACATGCAGTTGGAATAGTTGCAAGATTCTCTGCTAATCCCAAGGAATCACACATGACTGTTGTCAAGAAAATTCTGAGATATTTAAACAATACTGAGGACTATGGCTTATGGTATAAAAGAGAAGGAAAATTTAAGCTTCAAGTATATACAGATGTTGATTGGGCTGGAAACTTAGATGAAAGAAACATCACAACTGGAGGAGCATTCTTCATGGGTGACAGACTTGTCACATGGATAAGTAAAAAGTAAGGATGCATCTCACAATCTACTACAGAAGCAGAATATGTGGTTGGTGCTGCAAATTGCTCTAACATTGCATGGATCAAACAATTACTAGAAGGTATGAATATGAAAATTATTGAACCAGTGATTATCTATTGTGATAATACAAGTGCAATAGACATTTCTAAGAATCTTTTCATGCATGCTAAGACTAAGCATATTACAATCAAGTATCATTACTTAAGAGAACAAGTGTAAGAGAAAGAGGTGATACTAGAATATGTTCAATCCAAGGAACAATCAGCTGACACATTCACAAAGCCATTGCCTAAAGATACATTTGATTACCTAAGAAAGAGACTAGGGGTCTGACCCTTGTCTATTAGTCACTATGCTGACTAGGAGGCTACATCAGCCTACACATAATCAAAAGATCATTCATGTTGATTCAAGCAAAGAAATAAACTACAAAGATACACCAGTACACAAAAAGGTACTTATCTGCACCGAACACCATAGTCATTGTATTGTTGATGGATAGGGAAATTCAAGGAGTATATTATAAAAGGAAGGAAGGATATACTTTGGCATTGTTGTCAAAGGGAGAGATGACTTGAGAGATTATATCCATATGAAATATCCATCATGATCATCCAAAGGGAGAGAAGTATCCTAAGGGAGAGATGACTTTAGGGAGAGAGCATTCTATATTGTTGTCAAAGGAAAAAGAGACGATCAAGGAGAGGAACAGTCAAAGGGAGA
This sequence comes from Thuja plicata, assembly GCA_018584345.1. Taxonomy (NCBI): domain Eukaryota; kingdom Viridiplantae; phylum Streptophyta; class Pinopsida; order Cupressales; family Cupressaceae; genus Thuja; species Thuja plicata. Next base: position 2,602,631 of record MU228505.1, read on the forward strand.
GAAAACATTAGAGAAGAGATTCTACATCAAAGGGAGAGACAAAATCAGAATTTTCTACATCTATCCAGTGAAGGGAATGAAGATTGAAGAAAGTACTCTACAAGAAACAAATCTAAGCTAAAAGAGCTTACCGAGAGCCAGACATTTGTATTGGTTATAGAACAATAAGTTTGGTACATTGATGAACTACAACTGATATATTTCATATTGTATTAGTAGTAATGTAGTGTATTTTCATCAATGCCAAAGGGAGAGATTGATGAACTATAATTGATTGAATGTTTGAACATGTTAATTTGATGATCACTGAGCTACAGAAGGTTAATGCAAGACTTTAAATCAGTTAATGTATTGTATTTTCATTGATGTCAACTTGGTATAATCTGATTGGTTATATATACATAGTGTCAAAGACTTCAAAGAACTAGAGAGATAAAGGTTATGCTTTCATTAATGCATAAAATTTAAGTATACACCAAGTGACAACAAACACCGACAGACAGTGCACCCCGACGGATAGAGAACCCTGAGAGAAGAGTCATAGTGATACCCGAGAAACATACCCGAGCAAGCATTATCGAAGAGTAGAGACACAGTGTTACCCCGATGGACAGACAATCCCTACGGATAGAGATGCTCGAGGACAACTGAAGTCAAGACCGAGCTAACAAGGAGTTAAACACCAAAAAGAGCTGAAGTTCAGAAATGATAAAAGACTTAGCTAGCAAGAGCTAAATATGGTGTTAACTGGTTGATTTCATTGTTTTTATTGACAAGTTAAAAGCCAAAGATAAGCTAGAGTTTTAAAGCTATTTTATTCCAATTGTCAAGGAAAAATCTACGGGATAAAACTGAAATAAGCTTTAAATCAAGAAAGGCGAGAATTGTGGATCACACCAAGAAAAAGAAAGTCAAGGAATTGAAATGGTGAAATCATGTCTATAAGAGAGACAAGCTAATTCATTATGACTTGGTGGGTGAATAGAGAAGAGGATGCTGAAAATAATAATGGTGAAGAAAGACTTGATACAGTCCTGATCAAACAAGCTGAAGAATAGAGCTAAAGATTTATGTGGACACCGAGCAACAGAGAAGCACAACATCACCAAGAAGAAAGAAGTAGAGCAAAGGTATTAAAGGGAAACATTGATCAGAAAGGTATTATGAGATTATAATAGATCTGAACATCCACAAGTTTAAGTTGTAAATATGAACAGATCATATATTGTTTCAGTTTAACCATTGGATCATAAAGTCTCTTAATCGAGAAGGATTTAAACAATCATTTATATATTGAGATACATCCCAAGGAGTATCAAAAGGTTTATCATGAAGATAACATAGTGAAATGCCAGATATCAAGTGATAAACTATTAGTGATAAATCCTCTAACAAGGTCGCACTTAACAATGTGTTTGTAACCTTTAACAGAGTTGGCTCTTCACCGAGCTCACTTCAAAAGAGTGAAAATTTTGGGTTACCGGTCCCAAGTGGTTTTTCTCTTAACAAGGTTTCCACATTAAAAATCCATGTTTCAAATGTGTTTATGAGTCATTGCTTTATTGTTTTACTTTACACATTACTAAAACAGGATTGATCGGTAAACACTAAGTTATTTACTGTATTTTGGTAAATGCTAGACTGTTATTTGGTAAAGCTTAAGAATAAGGTTTAAACACTGAACTTCGAGAAATAGTTATTTGATCAGATTATTTCAAGGCATACATATAGTAGGACTGAAGATAAGTAGAGGCTTATAATTGAGGCACTAAGTTTTTTGGGTTGATATTGGATTAATTTTTTAGGCCATTGATTAACCCCCCCCCTCTCAGTTATTCTAACAGAGATCATTGAATGGAAAAAGCCGAAAGAAGGATGGATTAAGCTTAATTTTTCAAGAGGTAATCAAGGGCCAATATATAGATAGAAACCATAATGGTAGAGTCCTTTGTGAAATTTCTAATCATTTGGGGGAACATAATGAATAATGAATGATAATTTAGAGAAGAATTGTAGGGCTTGAAGTGTGGACTAGAGGTTAGAGTGGTGTGAATATGCTTGGAAGGGGACTCTGTGTTGACAGTTAATACGACCATGAAGAATTCTATCCTGAATTAGAAACTAGAAAAATGGTTGAGGCCAATCAAACAGATTATTAGGGGATTCCATGAGCATAGAATAACTTTTCTTTGTAGATTGTCAAGGGTATACATTCTGATGAAAATCAAAACAACAAACTTGCAACACTCTTATTGATATCAAAATGGTGCAATATCACAGAAAGAAACTACTTAGCTCCCAAACTATGCTCATAGCAAAGGATTTTATATAGATTGAAATCAGAAAAAAAAACAAAAAAACAATGATTTATCTTTCACACAGCAAAATTACATTCCACTGGCTACTGTCACTCTTCTCTACTCTATCTTGAGGCTGGAAACAATGCCTCATTTTATATCTAAAAGTAAACTATCTTAGGCCTAAAATGAATTGACCTTATCTCCTTGTATTTAGGAGTATCAAAACTTAATCCTAAACTATTCTAACCATACCACACAAATAGGATGTAGTTCATTCATTTACTAATTACAACTCTATGGTAGTTATAGCCAATCCCCCTGTTTATGTACTTGCATCAGACTCCCAAGGAACAAAGACTTGTTCATAGACTCTTGTCTATTAGTTTTCCAATTGCTTTTGCTAGTTGTACCTTATATGACAATCTTGGGTTGCAAGGGGCTTTTACTACAATTTATATTCCTCCTGAATCCCAAACTTTCTTTTGTCATTGTCCCCTTTCCTTACTATCATAATCATGTTCAACAACTTCAATTCTAGTATTGAAACTTTTCATTGGCTTTGTCCTCTTCACCCCGTGTTGTTGTTGATATGTTGCTTCTCTCCTCAATCTTCCAGGTTCCCATACTTGATTTTGTTGTTGATCATTTATCTGCCTATCTTGTTGTTTTATTGCTTCTTCAACTTCATCATGATTCCACTCTTTCTTTTCTTGTTGCTTACAATTTTGCAAAACATTCATCTTCATCCATCTACCTCTCATCATGCTTCTACTCACCATTTCAAGTGGAATTCTTCCAACTTTGAAAATAATCAAATTAAATGGATACAACCAAACACATATACCTTCACACTTAGTCATGTCTTCATTTGTTTGTAAATTTTTTGGCTGAACTCTTTGTCATGCTTCCATTTTCTGATTGAACTCTATTCTCATGATGTTTGTAATTTTTTCAACCTTTGGATTAACTCCATCCTTGTTCATAAATTTTTTTGGAAGTTCTCCATCTTCATATTCTGCATCACCTGCATACACAATCAATTTGACTGTTGATAAACATTTCACCCTCTTTAGATTCTATGGGCATCTCTTCTCCATTCAGTACTTGTAAATATTTTCTATCATTGGTTGAAATCTCTCCTTTTTCCTCTAGTTCTTTCAGTAACTTCTCCCACAACCATGACTCTTTCATCATCCTTCATGAGTATTGCATTTAAATGTTTCTCTTTGTATTTGTTTTTGCTATCTTCATGAGACAACTTAACGTTGTTCTCTACACCAATATATTCCTCCAATTGTCCTTTAGTAATTATATTATAGAATTGTGTTTGGGTTTCCATTGTACCTTTGTGAGACCATGATGCCTCATCTTCCTTCATCACTAGATTCTGATGATGTCCCTCTTCAATGCTTTATAAAAATAATCCTTCATCTTCCTTACTCATAATAGAATTTTGATTTTGTTTTTTCTCTATCTTTATAATAGTTGTAGATGGATGTTCATTTTCATCATTTATGTGACTTGCAAGCATACACAAATTATTAGATTTAAAATCATAAGGCTCTAGCCTTATTTGATGCCTTAGCCATCAAATCTTCATGTTGATCTTTACTCTCCAAACAATCCATGAAAATTTCATGAAGTCTCTCATCAGTATTATAATCATCCTCTCCAAGGAACGATCCATGTTCTGGTTCACAAATGCAAATTTCTTCTTCATTTCCCAAAGATCCATGTTCATACTCAATCATCTTGAGATTTTTGGCTTCCTTTATCCACAATTTTAGCATGTGCTTTTGTCTCCTTGCAATCAATTGCATAATAGGCCATCCAACTACCTTCTTCATTACCCATCCACATTTCTGTCTTCCTCATTCTTTTGTAGCAGCTCCCTTAGCACATTAAGTTGTGCCTTCATCTCAGCCATCTCCTTCTCAAACTCCTCATCATTTATTTTCCTCTTTATGTCATTTTTCTTGACATTTTCTTCCCCTCTGATGTGGCTCTCACCTAAACCTTCATAATGACCATTAGTAGTCATTTTCTCTTCCCCTTTGTGAGTTTCACCTTGTTCACTATGAGCTATAGTCAAACCAATGTAACAAGCCTTTCCAATGACTTGTTATCCACTACCTCACCAAGCTCCTTCTAGCTTAGCCTTTTAGTATTCCAATGGTTCATCCACGAGAACCTCTTTGAGAACTCCTTTCTCTTCTGATTGTTTCACTTACTTATCTCACCTATTATGGACTTCCAATTTTCCTCCTTTCCAGCCTCAGTTAGAACTTATCAAGGTTCTAAACATGATCAAGAACATTTTTTGTTCTTTGCTACAAAACTCCTAGTTGTAAGCCACTATCATAGTAACTTCCTTCACTACTGCTACATTTAAATGACAAATTTCTATGTCAATAATTTATTGTCTTCTCTCATCGAAACATGCACCGCCTACCGTAGAATTTACAATGTATTCTTTCTTTTTCTCCAAGATCTCAATCAAGCAACTATCAATTCTCTTCAAATCAAATTAAAATGTAGAAAAATTTCACCTATTTATTACAATTTCATACTACTGTATTCTCCTACCAAGGAATTAAATAGATGACTCCTGCAATCTACCATATAAAAATACTAAGGTGCTCTACAACTTTCATTGAGCAATAGGTGTCTCTTCTTTTTAACCAAATAGTATGTTCAATAAAGCTTTGACAAATGTCCTTATAGCAGTAACAAGAAAACTTGATCTCACCTTTCGCCCAATTCCTTCAATGATTTCCTTCTATCTTTGCAACTCCATGTACGACTTCAGGTCTGTAGCTTCACATCTACTGTCGGAAATTTCTCTCCCACAATCTTGATGGCTTTTCTCCTTTAAATCAACCTTTGATGATTACTTGGGAAACTTTACCTTTAAGGGAATGATTTCTTCTCACCATGATGAAACCTCTACTGTAAGGGTTACCACAACTTTCTTTCTCCTTTTTGTTGTTACCCACATTCAATGAATGGTTTGTTCAATGTTAACTACAAATCATAAAGATCAAATTACTTGTCAAATCTCCGTATGTTTTCTTCCTCAAGAACTTCTGGGTTCTCTGCTTAGCAGTGCAACAACACTCTTTTTGCCATAAATTTTCCTAACTATTTTCATAGCTATGTGAGCTATAAGAATGCTTGCCACAACTATCCATTTTTGTTGCTACCTACAGCCTTCAAAACATCTTTCTATTGCTACAATTTGCAAATACATTTACCAAAGATTAGGTAGAAATATAATGTTCATCAAATTCACACATATTTCAATGAAAACCTGTCACCTTCTAACTAGAACCACTCATTTATTGTAATGAATTCTTCAACATGATTTTTGGGTTTTATGTTGCTCCTTTCCAGCTTTCCAGAATATTTTGAATTTCTCAATTTCATTGAGAAATGAGAGAGTTATGAAAAATTTACTCAGACTGGTTTTTTTTAAAAATGACAGCAACTGCATAGTGAGGCCTTCTTTGACAAATCAATTAACACCTCCCCCAAAAGTATTCAAAAATAATTTAAAAATACATTTTTGAATTTGAGAGGATTCTCCACAGTTTATCACAGAATTCAGAAGTCATGACAATTAAATGACCAATTAAAAGAAGAGTCTCAATATCAGATTAAATATCATACCAATACAATATTGGACTGGGCTCAAGTCTATTTGGCTTTGTATGGATTTTGCAGTTACTCCCAAGGCTGTGAATTTCTTCCTCAAACAGGTGGTTGTTCTTAAAAATGCAGCTTAACTCAGCAACAACAAATTCTCATCTTCGCCAAATCAATAATCTCTTTGAACAATCCTACGATCTATCTTTGTAGATCTATCTACATCCTCCTTTCAATGGCTAGACTTTGAGCGATTTGAATTTTTATTGGCTACTGCTTTGATTATGCTTATGGATTTATCCTCAAACTTCTATAATAATAACTACAACTGCGACTTCAATACTTTGATATCAACATTCCATTTGATTCTCCAGGCTCTGATACCAAAATGATGAAAATCAAAATCACAAACTTGCAGCACTCTTATTGATATCAAAAAGGTGCAATATCACAGAAAGAAACTACGTAGCTCCCAAACCATGCTCACAGCAAAGGATTTTATACAAATTAAAATCAGAAAAAAATAATGATTTATCTTTCACACAACAAACTTACATTCCACAGGCTACTGTCACTCTTCTCTACTCTATCTTGAGCCTAGAAACAATTCCTCATTTTGTATATGAAAGAAAACTATCTTAGGCCTCAAACGAATTGACCTTATCTCCTTGTATTTAGGAGTATCAAAACTTAATCCTAAACTATTCTAACCATACGACACAAATAGGTTGTAGTTCATTTATTTACTAATTACAACTCTATGACAGTTACAGCCAATCCCCCGTTTATGCACCTACATCACATTCCAATTGGGCTTGAAGTGGCATAAAGCAATGAGTACGGTATTTATTAGGAGGTTTGGCTAAATCCAGCGAAGATTATATGGCAACAAAGGTAGTGTGACAAGTAATGAGGTGTTGGTTAAAGAGTGAAACAACAATAAAGGGAGGAAATTTACCTCATTTTTTCTCTTAAGTGTTGGGTTGGTACAAGGTGCGCAGTATCATATCCTATAAATTTTGAGTCCCGTGATTATAGGAGGTGGGGTGTGCAATTGAAAGAAGTAATATATTTGTTATCAAGTTAACGAGTTTTAGGCATTGAGCTAGCAATAATGGATACACCTATTAGACTGCAGTATAGGAATAGGCAAATGTCTTGGGAGACATTTCTAAGAAGAGGTTGAAGCAATTTTTTAATTATATACATGGGGTGGTGGTCTACGATGTTTGTTTCTAGCATCATTATAGTGAGTGTCTTATGCAGAAACTAGAACTTAACAAGTGTTTTTTTGGGTGAGCTTGAGGATGTATTAGAGAATGTGGATGAGAGAAAGATGATTATCGTACAAAAAGGACTATTATGTCATCTAACAACGTGAAAAAGGGGTGACTAAATTTCCAATTCTTGTGTCTGATGATGAATCGAGAACTTCTCAATGGTGGAGGCGGTGGCGAGAAAGCTTTCATTTTTCAAGAAATTATTGGACCTATTTAACGAGGGTGGTTCTCCAAGTGGCTGCAGAGGTATTTGATGTCTGAGCAACTGGTCAGTGAAAAGGTGGAAAATGTTAAGGTCATGGTTGATAGCATGGGCTTGCTTGCATCTAGGGTGGCTCTTCCTACATATGTGGATTTGGTGGACCATAGTGCATGTGGCTCTAACTATCCCATAAAGGTGAGAGTAACAAATGTGGATTGTGGTCGGGTATAGGTTGTTTTGTTTGTTTGGGTATTGATGGCCATATGTTTCAACTTGTTTTTTTTGTATAAGATATGAATATAGTTTGTAGTATGTTTTATAGATGGGGATACCTCGAATGTTAGGACTATAAATGGTCTTGAGATGGTATAATAGCACTGTTACAGGGCATTGTGTTATAGAATTTAATATGACATTATTCAAGTAGCTTGATAGTCACATTTAATATGTCAATAGGTAGTACAATTTGAAGTTTATGAACTCTTATTAGGATGTAACACATCATTTTTTATTTAATATCATGGTGCAGACCCATATAGTTGCAATTTATCCATTCAAAAAATATTATGAGTTCGAAATGTAAATGACTATCAAATATAGTAATAAAACAATAATTAAGATAACTATATGATCAATTATAAAATAAATAGTTAATTTTAATTATTTAAATTTAAAAGTATATATTTTTCAAAATATATATGAAAATAATTATTAGAAACATAAAAGAAAATGGAAAAGAGATAAGGAAAGAATCCAAGAGAATGTGCAAAAGGAAGAGTTTTTACCACACACACACACACACACACACACAGAGAATTCCCTTCAATAGATCAAACACCAAGTTCACCAAAATGCTCCAAGAACAACACAAGACTCAAGGATTTTGAAAGGGGAAAAAAAAAAGAGAAAAAACCCCTTGTGTATAATATGAATGAGGCAAAAATGCTAAAGAATAAGAGAGAAAGAGAGCAATAAGCTCATTACAATAGCGAGATCAAGTTTGAGAATGAGAGGAGAAGTGAGAAAATAGAGAAGATTATTATACAAGTGTGTGTAGAGGCATCTCTTAAATAGAGATGAGTGGAGGAGTTTGCGTGTAACTCCAATCTTCTATGAATGCCACATTCACATTGTGTGTGCCAAATGTGAGATTCCTCTTAAGTAGGAATATCTAATTTTCTTATTAAAGGAATTACAAAAATGTGACATGTCCTCCCAATTGGAATAGAGGACAAATACAATATAGGATACCTTGGTTTATCCTTTAAATACATATTTTCACCAAGGAAAGATTAAATTCTTACACTCCCCTTTAATATTTACTTGGGGTATTTACATCAAGGGGTATCAAACCCAAATATTTACAATGAAATTCAAATTTCTCTCTAGAAAGAGGCTTTGTCAAAATATCTGCAACTTGATCTTCACCCTTGCAATAGATGAGGGAAACTTTTTTTTCTTCAATTTGCTCTCTAATGAAGTGGTGGTGGAGAGAAATGTGCTTTGACTTTGCATGGTAGATTGGAGTCTTTGCCAAGGCTATTGCACTTTGATTGTCACAATGTAAAGGTGTAGGTTCTTGTTGAGGTAGACCCAAATCTTCAAGAATTATTCTAAGCCATAAAGCTTCCTTAGAGGCATTAGTACAACTTTTGTACTCAGCTTCGGTAGAACATAGAGAAACAAATTAATCTTTTTAAATTTTCCAAGATATAGCACTTGAACCAAGAAAGAAACAATATCTAAAAGTAGATTTCCCATCATTGGGGTCTCCACCTAAATCTGAATCAGTAAAACCTTTTAATGTAAAATCAGAAATTGCATCATAAAATAATCCTACATCAAGAGTACCTTTAATATATCTTAATATTCTTTTAGCAATTTTGAAGTGTGTTTGTTGAGGTTTGGACATAAATCTTGAAACTAAACCAACACTGAAAGATATATCAGGTCTAGTGAGAGTTAAATAATTTAAAATTCCTACAAGTTGTCTATAAGGAGTAGCATCTATAAATGGAGATTCCATATCTATCATTAACTTAGTTCCTAATTCACATAGAATTGAAACATGATTAGCATCATTCATATGAAATCTATCAAGAAGATCTTTAGCATATTTACTTTGTGAAATAAAAATACCCTTAGAGGTTTGCCAAATTTGCATTCCTAAGAAATAATGTAGAAGTCCTAAATCAGTCATTTGAAATTTTTGGTTAAGTTGAGACTTAATATCAGAAATTAAATGGTTAGAACTTGAAGTAAGAATAAAATCATCAACATAAAGAAAGATAATAATAATGTCATCTTCACTATGCTTGATATACAAATTAGGATAATTTTTACTTCTAGAAAATCCTTGAGAAATAAAGAAGGCGTTGATTTTGGAATACCATTCTCTAGGAGATTATTTTAAACTATAAATAGATTTCTTTAGTTTACATAAAAGATGTTCATTAACTTCTTTAATAAAACCAGGAGGTTGAGACATATGGATTTCTTCATGCAAATCACCATTTAAAAAAGCACTTTTAACATCCATTTGGTGAATAGTCCAATTCATTTTAGCAGCTAAAGCAAGAACAACTTTAATAGTAGGCATTTTTGCAATAGGAGCAAAGATCTCATTATAATCTATTCCTTCAACTTGAGAGAAACCTCTTGCTACTAGCCTAGATTTAAACTTACTAATTTTATTATTTGCATTCAACTTAGTTTTGTATAACCATTTACATGAAACTAGATTTTTGTCATGAGGTAAACTAACTAAATCCCAAGTATTATTAGAAATTAAACTATCATATTCTTCTTGGATAGCATTTTGCCAATGGGGTTGATTTTTAGCTTGAGAAAAAGTTTGAGGATCTTTAGAATGCATAAGAGAAGACATCAAAGCATAATTGCAATAATTAAGTTTCCTAGGTCTAAGACCACCCATTCTAGTAATATAATCATCACCTTCATTAAGTAAATCTTTAAACCATTTAGGATTTCTCTTAGAAGTAACAGAAATGTCACTATGAGGAGTAAATTCATCATTTTCATCATCACTATGAGGAGTAAATTCATCATTATCATCGTGAACATAATTATCACCATCATGAGCAAACTTATCACTAGGAGTAGAAATATTCTTATCATCATCATCATCATTTTTAATACTATTAGGAGTAGAAATAGGTGTATTAGGAGTAGGGTATAGAATAGGAGGTTTGTCCTCCATGAGATCAATAATTCCCCCTTTAAATTCATCATCTTTGACCTTGGAACAATCATGAACTTCATTTTCTGCAATAACAACATCTCTTGCAATATGAACCTTGTTAGTAAAAGGATCATAAACTTTATAATCTTTAGTAGATTCATCATACCCAGCAAAAGTAAATGAAGAAGATTTAGAATTTATTTTATGCCTTTTTTGTTTGGGTGTGTGAACATAAGCAATAGATCCAAAAAAATTCAAATGTTGTAAATTTGGTTTCCTACCAGACCAAGCTTCCTCAGAAGTTATATTTTGCAAAGCTTTAGTAGGAGTTCTATTAAGAAGATAAGTGTCACAAGCCATAGCTTCAGCCCAAAACTTATAATGCATATCTTTTGCATGTAACATACATCTAGCCATTTCCACAATAGTTCTATGCTTCCTTTCTGCCACACCATTTTGTTGTGGTGTATAAGGAACGATAAGCTGATGTTTTATACCAAAAGATCTCAAGTAAGAACATAAAGAATTATTAACATATTCAGTACCATTATCTGTTCTAAGACTTTTAAGTTTAGAACCATATTGCCTTTCCACAAACATATGAAATTCAGAAAATGTGTCAAGAACTTGATCTTTAGTATGCAAGAAATAAATCAAAATTCTTCTAGTAAAATCATCCACAAAGGTAAGCGCATACTTTGAACCTTGTATGAAGATGTTCTCCATTGGACCCAAAAGATCACTATGAATAAGATGTAACTTATGAGACGCCCTCCATGAAGTACCATGAGGAAAGGGCTCTCTTTTCATTTTGCCACTCATGCACCCCGTGCATGTAATTTTAGATGGAACAATATGGGGTAATCCTTCAACCATGTTAGATTTTTGCATCAAAGTAATATAATTAGAATACAAATGGCCAAGCCTTTTATGTCATACATTGAAATCAATATTAACTTTCTAAGAGTACCTTGAAGAGGCAAACTCATAAAATTTAAGCAAGTTATCATGATCCATCTTAGCATTAGCAACAACATTATTAGTGTTAGGATCAATAATATAGCACATATCCTTATGAAAGTCAACTTTGTAATCTTGACATAATTGAGCAACTGAAAGGAAATTAGATTTCAATTAAGGAACATAAAGAACATTGTGTAACTTTCCATTTGGAACATTAACATCACCAAATCCATCAGCTTTGCAACTATGATCATTAGCTAATTGAATAGGAATATTAGTAGTATCATGTTGCAAAGAATCAAATAATTCTCTATGAGATGTAACATGATGAGAAGCGCCACTATCAATATTCCATTCTAATGCATGAGAAGCTTTATAACAAGCAGTAAAAGAATGACGAGATTGATTACCTTGAGATTTGAAGTTGTTTTGATTATTGTTATTCATAGGCTTCTTATCATTTTGCTTTTCAAAACAAACATTAGTTAGGTGACCATATTTTCCACAATAAGTACAATGTGGTTTCCAATTTTATTGATTATTATAATTATTGTTATTATTATTGTATGATGGCATAGAATTAAACCTGTTGTTTGAATAATTATTATTATGATTATTGTTATTTGAGTAACCATTATTATGATGATTATCATTACAATAACTATTGTTGTTATTGGAATAATTATTGTTATGATGATTTTTATTATGATGATTAGTATGTGATTTATTATTTTAATTTTGAGTTTTAGATACAAAAGCATGTTCAAAAGATTTAAAAGTACCAAATTGCAATAATTTAGCCTCCTCTTGACATGACAAATTTTGAAAAATAGCATAAGCTAAATGAGGAGCTAAACTAGGAATATCAAGCTGAGAAAGAATGATAGTAATAAATTGTTGAAACTCTTTAGGAAGACATTTCTTTAAGATAATAGTAATTAATCTAATATCAGTTAAAGTAACTTTAGCACCACTTAATTGTGTTTTAATTGCATCAAACTTGAGTAAGAATTCATCCTCAAGTCCTCCAAGTTGTATTGGAGTTGAATCTTACAGGATTTAGATGAACTGTCATACGTCTATTGTAGAATGTCCCACGCTTGATGGGCTTTGGTACAATGTCCAATAAAGACATAAAGATCAGGAACTATTGAGAGACCAATCAAACCAAGAGCTTCTTCATTCTTAGTTTTCCATGCATCTTTTTCTTCTTGTGAAGCAGAGGTAGTTGGTTCAATAGAAGCATCTGTAGCAACTTCAAGTAAATGTTTAAAATGGAATAGAAAGGAAACATGAGTTTTCCATTGATGATAGTTAGAGCTATTGAGTTTAATTTCCGGAATTAGAGTAGACATGATAAATAAAGAAAGAGATTATCAAATTGACTTAAAAAAGTGAATGACAATGAATATATATTGATCACGATTAAGAAAAATAAATTTAAAATTAATGTAACTTACAATTGAGTGGTTAACAATGGTATAAAAAAAATTTTTTTTTTTAAATTTAAATGGAGGAACAAATTTTAATTGTAATGAAATAATGAGCCACCAATTGAATATAGTTAGAACTGATATAAAGAACGTAGGAATGAAACGATATAAAGTAATATTAAGCGTAAAAAAAAAGTATTAACGTTTAAAATTTTTTTATTTAAACAAAATTTTAAAAGATTAAAGTACAAGTTAGAAGTGATTAACTTTGAATAAAATTGGATTAGAGAATAAAGAACAATTAATGAAAGACAAATTAAATGACCAAATTTGAATAAAGAGATTCCTTATACTTTAAATAATGAGATTTAAGTGATTCAAAGATATCTTCAAACTAAACTAAATTGAGGTAAATCACAGATGAATCATAAATGAAAAAAGCAAAATTGCAAAGAAAAGAAATACCCACTGCAAATGCTGCAGAGAGTAACTAAAGAAACAACAGGGAATAAAGGTAAGAGCTGAAGAAACTTATCTAAAGCTGGAAAAGACTACTGACAAACCAGACAACCAAGATTTATATGCAGTAAGAGATTTGATCCAATTAAACAAAAAGTTGCACTCCAAGAGGGCAGGCACGCTGCACAAGCGAGGTTAAACTGCTGCACAGATAAAAGAATATGTTGCGCTGAAGAATCAGGAACAACAAACTTGAAAAGATAAAGCAAGCTACAAGTGAGGGAAGAAAGAGTGATGTTATGCAATGTTATGGTTATGCTAAGATAATAAAATAATTTAACAACTCTTGTGCAATGATATGGTAATGTTGCGCAAAGGCAGTACACAAGAAGGTATAAAGATGTGCTAAGAAAGATGCTTGAGCTGCGCAAGGTAAGATTATGTTACTGAGACTCTACCCAGGATGAGGCTGAGATCCTACGCTGGATGGGAGGAGGAGTGAGAAAATAGAGAAGATTATTATACAAGTGTGTGTAGAGACATCTCTTAAATAGAGATGAGTGGAGGAGTTTGCATGTAACTCTCATCTTCTATGAATGTCACATTCACATTGTGTGTGTGCCAAATGTGAGATTCCTCTTAAGGAGGAATATCTAATTTCCTTATTAAATGAATTACAAAAAATGTGACATGTCCTCCAACTTGGACTAGAAGACAAATACAATATAGGATACCTTGGTTTATCGTTTAAATACATATTTTCACCAAGGAAAGATTAAATTCTAACAATAATAAATATAAACTTAAAATTTTAATAAATAAAATTTATATATCTAAAGTAAATAATTTTTAAATAAATCCCTATATAGTAGATTCAAGCCTTTGATTTTCAGATAATGTGTCGTTGTCTAGATTCCCTAAGAGGAAAACAATGGGTAAGTTAGAAAGTATAATTTTCTCTCACATGTTAACAAAAACTAATGCTTATAAATTGTAATCCTTGACACAAATAAATCTTTCATAAAGCTCTGTGTCATTTTCTATTCATTATTGAGTGATGATATGGTTACATAGGAGAAAAAATTTAAGAAAATTTGTAATGAACACAGGGATTAATTACATACACGATGCAATTTTTGACTGTTGACAAAGGTAGAATTAATTTTTTTATAGACGAGTGTTTGAATGTTGGTGTGAGGAAAAATGAGCATGAGATATGAGGATTCTAGTGGGGAGTTCCCAACCCGAAATAGGCTATCGACTGAATATTAATTTTAATCATGTGTAAACATATGGAAAAAAGCTAGGGAGATGCAAGAAATATTCTCTTGAATGATTTAGAACATTTTTTATATGGTTTATAGTGATACACTACATTCCATGATCCATCATTGTATAATTATAGTTAATCAAGAAGTATTCTAAATTATTCATATTGATTATGAAAGTAGTACGTCTTGTAAATATTATCTTATTGAATATAGTTGTGATGTGTTACCGAAAATTTATATCCATAATCATTTTCAAACACTCACATAAATTATGAAAATATTGTGTTTCTTAGATATTCAATCTAGTTGAATTTAACCCTTCAAAAGACCTATATAGAGGCTCAAAAATAAATTCGAGACTAAAGTGTTTGTGACTCAATTCAAGACTAACTCATGTCAACTTTGATGCGAAATGAGTAGAACTATTTTTAGTATTTTTAACTTAAATGGTGCCTCCATGCCCTTGTAGCCTTATATCAACTGCCAACCAAATTAACCTC
>MU228505.1:2626082-2653835 GCA_018584345.1 Thuja plicata
CAAGGCTTTAATGTTATCAGTGGCAATCTTGAGATTACCATCTCTCCTAGCTGTAGGAAAAAACTGGCACAACAACTCTCGAAAATGAAGATTTAGGCTTCAAAGCCTCTTGTCTTGTAGTTCCTCTACCACATCCTCTAAATCTATTATTTTAAATTCTTTCCCTTTTTCTTCCAGGTCAATGACCTTTTGCCTCTTTATAGGTTGCTCCTCAATGGCTACAACCTCACTTGTGCTCTGACATATGGTTTGATTGGGACACCAGAAAGTGGAGTCAATACATCCACATGGGCTAGCATCCTTTGAATTCTACTTATAGGATCCATTTCTTCTGCAAAGGAGCATAGAAAGTCAGGTTTTCATCTCTCCTTCAACTCATCAACCCTGACTATGCCCACCCATTTCCTTATCTTCTCCATCACCTCTTCAACAGTGAGGGAGCTTTTGGTGACATCTTCATCAAACAACTCTTCATGCAAAAATGGAGGCCTCCTAATACTCACCCTATTTTACATCGTTTATCCTCTCTTTCGTTGCAATAATAATCATCATTATAGTTTCTCAACGTAAGATGCGAGTAAATTATAAGGGGGCTCTGATTTGCCCTGTTGTGGGTGCCTTTCCATCCTAGATTTTAAACTTTGGATTCCTCTACAACTAGTATACCAACAACAGCAGAACGTTCAAGTTCCCGAGCCCCTAATAGCCTATGTAGGTGTTGTTCGATAATAGGTCTGCTCTTGTAGTGGTTGATGCCATATGTGCATGTTGATACGCACACTGTCCTCAACCAAATGTGACTTGAACATCTCATACCATGCCTCCTCTCTTTCTGTCATAGAGTTGTATGCCAAATTGCAAGTACTGCGACTTCCCTCGCCTATTCAAACATCAATCACCACCACAAAAGGCAACGTTTTTGGAGAATGGCGACGGGTTTATAACAATAGTTATTGGCATATAACACCCACATCCAAGTGTCATCTTTATTGGAGAGTTTATTTACCTTTCCACTGTCCCCAATTACTTTGTAACAACAAATTTTAACCACCGCCAACAATAAAACAGATGCCAATAATATATATATAGGGACCAATAGAAAGGATTCTAATTTACTACTTATGGGTTTTTATTTACATTGTTCTTCAACTCTTTATAGGTTTCTAGAATGCTTCTCCAACTCTTTATACAATTGTAGAACGCCTCTCGACTTAATAAGCCATATTTATCTACCAGAATTTTCTTACATTGAGTTCTCTAAAGATATTTTTTTAATGCATTTTCTCTTTCAAGTTTGTTTTGAGTCTCTATTGTTTAATTCAATTTTATGCAACTATTCTTTTTCAATTTAAGCACTTATGCTAGTGTACAAATTAGATGTTTTGCTGACTATAAGCATAGTTCTTGTTTGTAAACTAATAGAAGTAGATTTTAGTAATGTTAAATTGATGGCAAGCATGGTTCTAGTTTGAAAATCCAATAGAAGTAGATTTTCTTAATATCAAATTCAAAGAGTTGATTATATAGATAGAGTCACATGTTGGTATTGCATAAATAAAATGCATGTAATCTAATTTATACCATTGTAGACAAATATGATATATTGAGATTTTGTAATGAAATACACATTTAACATGATAATTTTCCTCATTATATGAAGATATTTAAACAATAAGACTCAATCATATATTTAAAATTTGTATGTCTGTTCTTCCTCAACCACAAGCAACCACTATATCTATTCTACAAATGTTACAACATTTCAACAATCTTTATTTAATCATAAACCAAAAACAAAAGTAACAGGTTTAATACGGTTAACCTGTAACACACCATGATTTAAAGGTCCTAAATTACCCTCTATATTACATCAAGATCCTTAAACTTGGAGGGAACATTTTCAAGTCATCTAGGAAATACACAAGTGCACATATTTTTAATCGATAGTAGAAATTGTCACACTACACCAAATGTCTCACTCGATGCTTGATTGGGCCATTGTATCATAATTCTGTTACCTATGACTAAAACTTGTATCCCATATTATCCTCTCTTCACAAATGTGAATAGAGACGCTTGTCCACAACTTGTAAATAGGGGCACACTGGTAGCCTCAGTTACTTAGTCGGATTGGGCCTTACTGTACAACACTTCATGAATAAGGGAAAACCCTACCATGCACAAATGTAACATGGGCATCCACTTGAGATATCTAAGGAGGTCTGAATCTTACTAGGAACCTTATTGAACCAAATGCTAATGGAACAGTTACTCCAATCTCTAAGCTAGCGACGAATCCAAAAATTGGATATTCTCCTCCTGTGGTCTTCCAACCTTCTCTAGAACTTGGCTGAATTGGCCGTATCATGGTCATGGATCACGTACCATTTGCATAAAGCTCTTCCGACTTTTTCATTGTTAATGTACCTGCTACTTAAGCCATGCATTACACTGAAATTCATTTTTCATTCAACACTTGTATGGATGTTAGGTACTACTGATAATGTACCCATTTTCAACAATAAACCTTTGGTTCAAAAAGGCATAACATTTTACAGGAATGCAAATACATTTTACAGATCATTAGATGAGAGCCAAAATCTATTCGTCGTATATTTATAGTTTATAATAAAGATTTAAATAACTGACGATTCTGTAAATTTCTTAATTTCAGCATACCCGTGAATCGTGGATGAATCCATTAAAATTTTGATTAGGACACTTTCTGTCCTCAAAACCGATCTTTGCTATATAGGGTTTCTGTCCTAGGACAAAAAAAAAGGGCAATTGCTTAATCTCTAAGCTGGGATTCTGAACATAAAATGCCAAAAATGAATTATCTTTTTTGTAAGCTCTCCTTTTTTATGCCACTTATCAATATTTGAGATATCATATTCCATTTCCCTCTCCAAATAACTTTTAATAGTTCTTTGTTATTTAGCTTTACATTTGGACCCCAGAAAGTCATTTAAAAAAATAAATTATCCAATATTAATAAAATAATTAATTAAATATCAGTTGTCCGTAAACTGGGTGACTTTTGATGACTTAATTTAATTAATTAATTATTGCCTTACACCACATCCCAATTAGTCTACAGGAATTAAGAAATGCTAAGGGTCTCTGCCAATTGATCATGTCTGCAAAGGGAACATTACAGACACCAATTGATGTAAATTTGAGATCTGTACTACAATGAAGGGGGTCAGTGAGATCAAGTGCAACATTGCACCATTAGCCATTTGTTGACAAGATGTCCATTTTCCATCTTATATCGAAGAAGTGTAGAAAATATTATAGATACCAGCATCACAAATGAAGAAAATCATAAATTTCCAACAAGAAGTTTATACCTATAGAATGGGAAAAAAAATGAGAGAGAATCATCTGTACACTTAGAGAGAGCGAGAGAGAGAGAGAGCGAGACTTCATCTGCATTACGAACAGTTGGTTCTAGAGAGATCTTATGCATAACTTTAATCTGCATTATGAGTTAGCTAGTGATTCTACAGCCAAAAGGTCTTCCATCTAGGCATCCTATACAGCATGAGGCTCAAGCCCAATACCCCTCATGCCACTAAACAACGGATTGTACAAAACTCAAATTAGAAAAATTAAAAAGCATTAAACGAATTGTTTTAAAATGCCAGAAAACAAAAGGTATATTTCTTTGCCATATCTCAGCTTACTTCTGTTTACATTCATAAAAAATAATGTCATAAATGTTTACAAATACAAAAAAAAACCCCAGAAACTGCTGAAGTCATCTCTCATTGTGTTAAACTCGGCCCTTCGTGATAAACTTGCATCATAGATTTTGAACATTCACTTAAATTCAGGCAATATTTCATCTTCATAATTATAATCCTCCTGCAGCACGCTGACAATTTTTTGGGAATTTTGTATTTTATTTTTTACCACTGGAACCCATCTTCTCCCGGAGATAGTAAAGTTTTGCCCTTCGCACTCGTTTCTTGTCCAAAACTTTTATTTGTTTGATATTTGGTGAATAGCTGTGACATCAACAAATAGAATCAAGGACAAGACTTCTATAATGTTAGAACAGATTGCTGAGGGAAGAATTTAAAGAAGAAAATAAAGAAAATAGCTTTAATCTTCTCAAGAGAAACCCAGATCCATAAATATCACAAAATATACAAAATTTATCAATATTTTAGTTGACAATGGAGTAAAGAAGAAAGACAATGCTTTTAACATAAACAGTCAAAATCTTAATAATCTGAAATCAGTTGCAATCTACACACTAAAACTGAATTCTAATGGTGCCATGTGTATGTAGGCATCAGTTCTTTTGAATAGCATGTATGAAAACCTTAATTACATCTCCGATGCAGGTATTTTCTACAAGACTTCCTCACATTAGAGGAGGCAGATTCTTTGCAAGTCGTGAAAACATAAATTGATCCAAAATGAAACACCTAGAGGTGTAAACGTTATAAGTTATAACATTTTTTCTAAGTTACCGATGCGCTCCCCCCCACCCCGGATGCGGAAGCGGAGCCGGAGCCGGATGCGTGGTGGATGCAGGCAGGATGCTCATTCTGGGGGCATCCACAGGCCAAGGATGAGCTTCCTGCTAGCATCCCGCGCGCATCCCGAGGCATCCAAAGACTTCCGCAATGAAAAGAGGAACACGGTGGATGCAATTTATTTTTTGCTAATCATCGCATACATGAGATGACGATTCTTCTTTTAGGCATTATGTCAACAGTTTGAGTGCATTGATGGTGACTCCATATTTTGTATGCAATGTTGTTGGGGGATTCGCATGAAACTGAGACTTTCAAACTTATATGCTTTGGTTCGAGAGTTCTGGAAAGAGCCCGACATCCTGACTATATGCAGGACTTCAACGTTGTCGGTAAGTCGCATGAAATTGCAAAATTCTGAACTTTAATTTCAAAGTTTAGGGAAAATGCCAATTGTCCCGGCTTTGCACGGACATTCAAAACACTAAATTCATTTGCGTAATCTTCATCGGGCCCGTGTTCATTTCTTAAACAACAGTGCGTAGTCGGGTATTTTAATGGTTTAAAGATTTTGCACAACACCCGACTACACATGGAATTCAAAAACTCTATAAACTTAATTGGAAATTCTTCTCGGGTCCATTAATATTATATGATCTATTATTAATAATTATTTATTGCTATATGATATTATATAATCTATTCAAATTGAAAATTTGAATATATTATATGATATCATTTATATTATAGTTATATTATTTATTTATTTAATTTATTGTTTTCAAATATTATTAAGTTTTTTATTATTTAATCCTTATTTATTATTAAATTCTTATGTCAAACGGCCACATCACAACTTCTTGCATATAGGAGTAAGATTTATCTTGATCAATGACGAAGTATCATACTTTCAAATGATTTATTTTTGTATATTCCTTGCATTTCTTTGTATATATATATACACGCATCCAAAACCCCCCAAAAAAAATTACACATCCACGCACCCGATTCTCGCACCCGCATCCGCATCCGCACCCAAATCGGCAACTTAGCATTTTTTATACAGACAAAGGGTTGTTTTAGCAACTTAACCAGTTTTAGAAAAAAAAAAGTAGTACATCTGCTGAGCAGACATAAATATGGGGTTCAAAAGCTCCAAAGAGAGCAAATCTGTTCTGTTCTACTCAGCAATAGATTAAGAAATGTGAAAAAGAAAGTGCCATTGAAATGGATATGACCTTACTTGATAAGAAACCAGTTTTAAAGATGAGCATTACTTCCATGATTGTTGGAAATGATAAATAGAATTATTAACAGAAACATAGACTTTGTCTTTTCGTGTTCAACATAGGCAAATTGGCATTTCCTTTGCTTCGATTCACAGAATATTATACCAGCCTTCACTGAAAATCAGTTTAGTCACATTCAAAGAAATGGTAATGTGGTAGCAAACTCCTAGCTAAAATTGGTTCACCTTTGCCACATGGATAAGCAGCCTAGATAAGGTTCCATAAAACTTCTCGCCGATCCAATTCTAGTAATATTTATTGTGTTTAATGATGGCTAGCACAGTCCTAAATGTCAATTGAGAAGAGCTTTGATACTTCCCAAATCTACAAAATACAGGCCAGTTTTAATATCACACTGATTTGGCACTTATTCTGAAATTCAATGGTTCAAGATGTTTTCAAGACTTTGTCAATTCATCATTGTGGTTAATGGCTCTGCTTCATAATTTCTACAGATTCATTTCTTTTTTCTTGTATCTGTTCTCTCAAACAACAGACAATAATATCAATCTGGCAAGGCCCAATTCTGCACCATATTCCTCAAACCAAATCAAGGAAGTTTGTGACAATCTAAAAGATTGTTGGAGACAGTGAATATTATAACCAGAAAAATAACCAGAAAACTGTAGATCAATGGTAAACGAAGAGAGGGAAATAAAGGAAGAAGAAGCAAGGGATAGAATGCTCAACCCAACCCAACACCTTTCGTTAGGTCTGACCTTGGCTCCTACCCAATCTCATCTTCCTATGATGGAAGTTTTCTGACTGTTGTCAGCGCAGCAAATTGCAATTGAAGATAAGTCTGGCCAGGGAATTTGTCACTTTGGAATCTATCTAATGCATCATCTGTATCTTTTCATGATTTTGTAGCTTTAAGGAACAGGCCTTGCATGAGATCAGAAACTTAAGAAATTACATCATTTTGAAAATAACTATGGTTGTCAGTCGCAGCTTGTTGCTAAACATGAATATTCTGCGCAACTATATGTCCTTTATGAAAGCCTAGCATAACAACAAATTGGTATTTTTTTACACCTCTCTAGTTTTACAAGCTATGAACAAGTTCCAAATTTTTATTAGAATATTATTATTTCTTTATTACTTTAATGGTCATCTTTTGTAATATTATGTAAATTAGATAGATAAGATCAACTACTCGATCTTTTGTAGTTTCTTTTAAAAACTTTCTATTTTAATCTCTTGTAAATTCTTTATAATGATCACATTGATCATTTGTTAATACAATCAATAATTTACCAATTACTTTGCGTAATATGGTATCAGAGCCTAAAGACAAAATTTGTTTTTCTAAAATTTCAATTTTTTGAAATTTTTAACATCTTTGAAGAACGATTTTTCTATTTTGAGTTTTCAAGGCCGTTTTTTGCAGGAACTTGTTTCAAAACCCGGCTAGGGTTTTCGTATCACAGTTGACGCCATTTCTACAAAAAATTTATGGGACGTTCGTGGCTCCATTTTTGCTGCATAACCGCGTTTTTTTCTTGATCGTTCATGGTTGACTCCTCTTTTCATGGTCGCGTTCATCTATACGACCATTCATCTATTCAACTGCTCCAAATCTGCATGTTCGAGAGCTTTTTCTAGCGTTTTTTTTGAAAATATCTGCGGCCCGTGCTTCATTTTTTTTTGCTCAAACGATCATATTTTACGATTGTTTTTCTTCGATTACAGACCAGCGCGGCATTTCCCTAATCCAAACGGTTTGCACGACCATTCTTCTGGTCATTTTCTTCATTCTTTCAACCTTGTATGGCCGTTTTTTCTGCAACCTGTGGTTTTATCTGCCATTTTTTGAAGCTTGTAGCAGTCGGCTAGGGTTTCTTTCAAAACCCTTCAGATTCTTCATTGGATTGAAAATCTACTTGCAGATTCCTTCTGGGTTTTTTGAGAGCTCAACTGGGTTGGCCTCAGAATTTTGTGAGTGCCTCAATTTTCGAGCCTCAAAATTTGTGCCAATGGATTTGAATTTCGACTTCATATTCTTACTGGGTTTTTTGCAAGGATTTTTGGGTTGTCTTTGGATTTTTTTGGGTCTACCGAAATTTTTTCTCGAAATTTGTGCCAGTCGTTACTTCTGGCTGTTGAAGTATGTACCTGATTTTGCCTTTGTTTTCTACATTGGGATTTGTGTTTCAGATTCTGTGTTTGTGCCTCTTCTCTATTTCTCGTTTTCTGTACATTGGAAAGCATGCAAGATGGCATCACTGACCAACTTGATGTTGGAAGGCAATCAAAGATTTAACGACCGCAATTATAATACCTAGAAGTAGCACATGCTGACAATCTTCAAATATCGCCCCCTGAATGAGCTTGTTTTGGGCACAGAGACTCGTCCTACCACAGTCCAAGCCGACCAAGACAAGTTTGATGATCGGAATCGAGAAATTGTTATGCTTCTCAAGCTCTCTATCACAGATGATCAGTTGCCTCAAATTCCTTTTGGCAACTCTGCAACAAAAATCTGAAAGCATTTAAAGGAGTTGCATGAGACATCCGACAAGAGTCGCACGTTCTATCTGAAGAACCAGTTGTTCTCCATTATGATGGATGAACGCATGTCCTTACAGGAGCATCTCACAAAGATTAAGGACATTCGCGATCAGCTTGAAGCTATTGGTCAGAAGATGGAGGAAGAAGATATGGAAGTCATTACTCTGAAAAGTCTACCTAAATCTTATAAGCACTTTATAGACTATCAACATTACTTCCACTAATGTTGATCTGAAATTTCTAGAGTAGTGCACCAAACTTCTGCAGCGGGATCGTTGAAAACAACAATTTGATAGCAATGCCACCTCGTCTTCCTCAGAGCAAGCCTTTGCAGCCAAATCCTTTCACTAGGATAAAGGCAAATCTCAGCCATCTCAGTCATTTCAGTAAGAGAGCTCCAGCCACTCTCAGGATGGTTCGAAGAAGAAGGTTCAGTGTAGCTATTGTCATAAATATGGCCATTTGCTCAAGGATTGTCGCCATTGATTGGCTTTCGACCAGCGGAAGCAGGGAGGGTCTCAGCCTAAAGCCAATGTTGTTGAGCACACAAAGTAGAAAGAGTCTACATTTTACGCTTTCATGGCTAAAAGACCTGTAGACCATGTCAAATCTTTCGCTTGGTTTATTGATTCTGGTGCTTCTTGGCATTTCACTCACAGGCATGAATTGTTTACAGAATTTTTTCCCTTTACTGATTCAGTTATATTTGGAGGTGAAGAGTACAGTTGTCGGCAAGGACAACGTTCAGATTTAGTCTAGTGGGAGGAGTCTCATATTCCTCAACGTATACTATGTTCTTGGCATGGAACTTAATCTTCTCTCAGTGAGTCAGATTATGCGACATTCTCCTCAGCTTAATGTGGTATTCAGTGCACACAAGTGCTTGATTGTTGATCATGTGACACGCACCGTTGTAGTTGTTGGCATTGAGGATCATGGTCTATACAGACATGTGGATACATGTGATTCTCTTGAGCATGCCTTCGTAGCAAAATCAGCCTCTATCAACAGTCTATGGCATCAACAATATGGTCACCTGAACATTCATTATCTTGCTCGGCTTGTTCGGGATGATTTAGTACTTGGTCTACCTGACATTCAAACTCAAAATCAGCGAGTTTGTGGAGCTTGTTAGGCTGGGAAGCAACACAGGACACCGTTCAAGGATGGTGACTCATGGTGAGCCTCAAAGGTACTATAGTTGGTCCACACCGACGTGTGTGGTCCAATGAATACTACTTTTGTTACTGGGTGCAGGTATTTCTTTCTTTTTGTTGATGATTTAAGTAGAAAAATGTGGGTGTACTTTCTTAGACAGAAATCAGATGTGTTTACTGTATTTCAGAAATTTAAAGCCTTAGTAGAAAAAGAGTCTGGTTGTTCTATTATATCTCTTAGGTCTGATAATGGGGGGGTAGTTTTGTTATACTGCTTTCTCCACTTTCTGTAATACACATGGCATAAAACATTAGTTAACCACACCATACACCCCTCAACAAAACAACGTTGTAGAACGTCGCAACCGCACCATTACAGAAAGGGCCAGTTCTATGATGGAGCACAAAAATATTCCTAAGAAATATTGGGCAGAAGCCATATTTACTACGGTCTATCTCCTTAATAGGTCTCCCACACATGTTGTTAAAGGGAAGACTCCTGAGGAAGCCTGGACTGGTAGCAAACCTAGGATCAGCCATCTGAAATTTTTTGGCTCTTTAGCTTATGTATGGATTCCAGATGCCTAGCGCTCCAATTTGGATTCCAAGAGTTAGAGAAGCTTATGTTTACAGGTTACAGTGACAACCATAGGCTTACCGGCTAATTGATGTAGACACTGATAGTCTTATCTTTAGTCGTGACGTTGTCTTCGATGAAGAACAAGGACCATTTCAGCTTTCCTCGTCTGAGCAGAATTCAAAGGATCATCCTTTGAAGGCTTCTGATTTGGGTATCCGCCTTCCATTCGGTTCACCTGATGGGAGGGATGATGCAGATTGTGTCTTAAATGATGCACTACCTGACTTTCCTCCAGACGATCTTGATCTTCCACCTGTTGTAGATCCTCTTCCACCTCCACCTCCAGTTATTCCTCCTCCTAATGTTGGCACATCTACTCTCCGGCCTAAATGGTGGGCTAAGACGATCGGTGATCTTCGTCCTAATTGAGCTCATGAGGGTAGATCTTCCAGAAATAAGGGCAAGCAGCAAAATACAATTAACTTTGCTCTCATGGCCAACCTTCATAGTATTTATGAGCCCTAGACATTTAAAGAGGCAACAGGGATTCCAGAGTGGGAACAAGCAATGCATGCAGAATACCAGTCTTTTGAATAATCACACCTGGATTCTCTCTGATCTTCCTCTAGGGAAGAAGCCCATTAGCTGCAAATGGGTATATAAGGTCAAGTATCATGCAGATGATACCTTAGATAAATACAAGGCCAAATTAGTTGCTCGAGGGTTAACACAGCGGAAGGGCATTGACTATGAGGAGACTTTTGCTCCTACTGCCAAGATGAATACAATTCATCTTCTTCTCGCCATTGCAGCTCAGTGTGGATGGAACGTCCATCAAATGAATGTAAAGAGTGCCTTCCTCAACGGTGAGTTGAAGGAAGAAGTCTACATGACGCAGCCTCCTGGTTTCAAGGTTGCCGGCAAAGAACACCAAGTATGTAGGCTCAAGAAAGCACTCTATGGACTCAAACAAGCTCCTCGAGCGTTGTACATCAAGATTGATCAGTACTTGGTTGCTCATGGTTTTCAGCGTTGTCCTTCTAAGAGTAATCTGTATATCCAACGCTCTGGTGATGACGTTCTCTTTCTTGTTGTCTATGTGGATGACTTAATCATTACTGGTAGTTCAACACATTTGATTGCAGCAATCAAACAAGACTTGTGCAACGATTTTGATATGCCAGATTTGGGGCTTCTCCATTATTGTTTAGGTGTTGAGGTTTGGTAGACTGATGGTAGCATTTTTAGTTCTCAGTCTAAGTATGCTAGGAACTTAATTGACAAGTTTCAAATGCAAGATTTTAAACCTGCTTCTACGCTTATGGAGAAAGGGTTAAAGTTATCAGCCAAGTCTGATTGTACTCTTGTTGATGAAACCACTTACATGCAACTAGTGGGCAGTCTCATATATCTTACTGCCACTAGACCTGATCTCAGTTTGGCAATCAACTATATTTCACGCTTCATTACAGCCCCCAAGGTTGATCATTGGGTAGCAGCGAAGCGCGTGCTGCGTTATGTGAAGGGCACCCCTGATTATGGACTTCTTTATACTAGGAGTCATGATCCTAGACTCAGTGGGTTCATAGATTTAGATTGGGTAGGTTCGGTTGATGATAAGAAATCAACCTCTGAATATGTGTTCAGTTTGGTATCTGGTGCAGTCACATGGACTCGTAAAAAGCAGCAGGTAGTATCTCTCTCCTCGAAAGAAGCAGAGTATCAAGGAGCTGTTAAGGCAGCTTGTGAAGCATTTTGGCTTCGTCGGATGCTTGCGGATATGCAAATGTCTCAAGTAGGTCCAGCTCCCTTGTTTGCTGATAATGAGGGCATTCTCAAGCTTGCCAAGAACCCAATCTTCCATGAAAGAACCAAACATGTGGACGTTCATTGTCATTACATTCGGCAGTTGGTTGAAGACGGGACAGTTCAGTTGCAGTATGTTCCAACTACGGATCAAAATGCAGACATTCTCACCAAGCCTCTCGGTCCAGATAAGTTTGCTAAATTTAGGGGGCAGCTTGGTGTTGCTGACAGATTGACCATTAAGTGAGGGTATTAGAATATTATTATTTCTTTATTACTTTAATGGTCATCTTTTGTAATATTATGTAAATTAGATAGATAAGATCAATTACTCGATCTTCTGTAGTTTATTTTAGAAACTTTCTATTTTAATATCTCTTGTAAATTCTTTATAATGATCACATTGATCATTTGTTAATACAATCAATAATTTACCAATTACTTTGCGTAATAATTTTGATATGTGATTTTCATGAATTTTTTGTCTTTCTGATTATATTATTGGATACACATTAATTGTAATTTGTTTACAAGCTCGTAAGATTCAACTTGCAAATATGAGGGAGATGAAATCTTTATCAAATAATTGTTTTGGTAGATTTTTATTTATCTTCTCAATATTATATTCAAAGACTCTCTCAACTCGCAAAAGTTGTATATCAATATCAATTTTATTACACAGGTAATTGGTAAAATATTGGATATATTAATGAATGAGCAAGACACTCATTTATAGATTACAAAGACGATGTTTCATATAACGAAACAATCGTTGTTATTAGAAACATTCTAATAACGAAAGAATAATAACAATATTAGAAACATTCTAATATTTACAAGATTTACAATATTGACGATTAAACTAATAATAAAGAAGATAATATGGAGATATTATTCTAATACCCTCCCTTAATGCTCAATCTGTCAACTACACCAAGAAGCCCCCTGAACTTAACAAACTTCTTTGGAAGTAGGGGCTTGGTGAGAGTATCTGCAGTCTGGTCTACTATAGGAACATACTGCAAATCAACGGATCCATCTTCAGCAAGCTGGTGGATGAAGTGACAATGAAGCTCAATATGCTTGGTTCGCTCATGGAAGATAGGATTTTTGGCGAGTTTGAGTACCCTTTGAATGTCGTAGAAGAGGGGTGAAGGACTTGCTTGAGACAAGCTGCTTTAACTGTTCCTCGATATTCAACTTTTGTCGAGGAAAGAGATACGGCCTACTGCTTCTTACTGGTCCAAGTGATAGTACCTGTGCCCAAACTGAAGACATACCCGGAAGTGGACTTTCTGTCATCAACAAAGCCTCCCCAATCAGAATTTGTGTACCCGATGAGTCTGGGATCTTTGGTACGCCCATAGAGGATACCAAAGTCAGAAGTGCCCTTGACATAGCGCAGGATGAACTTCGCTGCAACCCAATGTTCTGAAGTAGGAGTTGTCATGAAGCGTGATATGTAACTCACTGAAAAACTCAAATCAGGTCTAGTGGCGGTGAGATAGATTAAACTGCCCACTAGTTGCCTGAATGCGGATTCATTCTCAACTAGAGAACCAGATTTGGTTGACAACTTCAAGCCAAACTCCATAGGTGTAGACGTAGGTTTGTAGTCCTGCATTCTAAAATTGTCTAGCAAAGCCCTTGCATACTTAACTGAGAGATGAAGATGCCATGAGACTACTGCCAAACCTCGATACCTAGGCAGTAGTGCAGAAGCCCAAGGTCGATCATGTCAAAAGACTAGCATAAATTTTGTTTGATTTTTTGAATCAAAGATGTCGAACTGCTAGTGATAGTGAGATCATCAACATAAATAATGTAATGAACCTGCCTGGCTGGATTCCAATTTTGCTTTCGAAATTTGGATTTGTTTTGGATTTGTAATATAATATGAATTTTTAAAGTAATTTGCCAGGTTTGAACAGTAATATTACAAATCCAAGCAATGAATAAATTCTTGTATCAACACCAAATTCTCACCAAACTATTAAAATTAATAACCCTTCGAATTCTGAAATCACTCTTTTAAAAAAAACCAATTTTGAAATCAATACATTTAACATTAAAATAGCAACATAAATAGAAAGGAGATTACTTAATGCTAAACCTGTGATACACTCCACATTTTCTCTAAAGGACTTGTCGCAGCTCCTTTAAGACAGTTAACGGCTCACCAAAGTGTGACGCCTCTATTACAATACCAGCAACTGGCCGCAGCTTGTATATGAATCAATGGCGGTTGTCAACAAACACCTAACACCATCTATTAGACACAACATTCTCCTCATCAAAGTCATACGAATAACCAGCATTGCAGTTAGGTTAAACACTTCCTCTCCTTGTATGTCGTTAACCTTCAAACTCATGAAATTCAGCACATACATGGAAGATAATCTTTTCATAATTCGCTGGAATTGGCCTCCAGTTCAAAGTGATAGGAAAACTGAGATGAATTTACAATTCATTCAGCAATGCACAAACCCTTGCATCCATTCGAAACTCTCAACAATTCCCATAAGTGTCCAAAAGATAATAACATGAATCAATTTCAGAATTAATTGTATTCTCAGTGTGCCAATTAATTATCAACAAACTCCTCAGATAATAATCTCCAGAATAAATCCAACTCTCTCCTTAGCCACACAAATACAGTAGAGAGATCTTGCAATTGTTTACCTCAGCACAATTGCAGCAGTGAAGAACTCAGAAACCCTAGCCCAAGGCTCAAGAAGAAAAAATTATAAAATATTCAATGATGATTTGCCTTTCACAAAGCATTGCTTTTATAATTAAAAAGTGTCTTCTCTCACACACTTTTCACTTAAAACACTTTTTATACTTTGGCACATATTGAATAATATAATTTATTAACTCATTTGGCTCCAAAACTGACCTTTTTCACCAATATCATGAAATTATGACACGCAAGGTCCCTGTTTCTTGTGCCCAAGATTTAAAACTTTTCATCCTGGTTCCAACGAGCTATAACACTGAGGTATCTAGCATATAATACCAACAAAAATGGCAACCTTAGCAAATTTATTTAAATAATAATAATAAACCACCCATCTTGCAAAAACAACTGAAGAAGCATCCAAATCGAAATCTGTCTGCACAGGAGTGATCTTGATGATGAAAGATGATGAATGAACCTGACAGGGTGACTTACTAAAAATAGATGCTCTCTCCAAGATTCTTGGAGCCCAAACCGGAAGCCAAAAATGAAAACAAAGAGCATCATTCAACTCCTCTAACTCAACTGAGCTCATCGGAACTATCCATTGACTTACTATAAATAGTAAGTTCACACCAATGACCCTATAAACACCTCGCCAGACCACAAGGATCGCAATAATGACCTGGCACCATCAAATCAATGACCTGCTAAAAATGGGGACATTACAGTCCTCCCTTCCTAAGATTGCTTGTCCCCAAGCAATCACCGAGACAAGAAACATCACAATCCACCTGGATCCCACAGAAAAGAGTATACCATGCCACTGACATAAACTGTAGGCTCCAGTAGCATCACCCAAAATGCAAATCGGATAACTCAATAAAGAGACCCAAAAAAACCACTCACCCAAACTCCTGTACTGAATTTGTCTCTGCCCGAATCCCAAAAGAAGTGAACTTCAGGACCATCAAAACCCAGATGTATGGGAGGCTCAGATCCCTTAAACACTGAACTCCCCCTGCACACCCAACTGACCTGTACTGAGTGTGTAGACCATCTGCACAACAGTGATGAATACCCCTGAACAAAGTTGTACTAGGACCCGGATATCCACGCACTGCATAATCTTTGTAGTCACCATAACTCTGCAAGTCACTTGCTACTGACTTGCCGCCAAAACTTCTATCAACTGCTGATGGCAAGAACCCATCCCATAACGGACGATAAGGACTAGGAGCCAACCCACGTCTGTGTCATCAACTCATCAACATGTGGGTCAAAGGAAAAATAATGAGCACCCCTCACTGTGTAACGACGATAAACTGCTCTGATCTCTATCAGAGGCTCATCATCCACCAGTCGCGAACCCAAAGATGGCTCCAATCTCGAACTCTGCACAACTGGTTGGACAGGGTCCTGGGTGACCCTCTCAGCAAACCCAACCTCGAAATCTCTGTGAGGGAGCATCGTAGTCAAGGTACCTACAATCTCTCTCACCAAACACCAAATCGCACCAGTACCCCGGATGAGAACACCCTCAGAAGCCCGGCAAGATCCCTCCCGAAATTCTGAACTCTCAAGAAGGTGATCCAGGAATGACTCTGTGGAGTAGAATTTATTGGTGGTAACATCCATTTGTTCCCCTCGGTTCCATAATTGGTCATCATGTAACTGTGACGTAGCCAACTACCTATCATAACCAGCTATGCGATCACTAACAACCAACTCAGGTGATACCATGTCTCCTTGCTGAGTAATCAAAGGACTAGTGTCATGAACTAAAACACTGATAACTGACGGGTCCACTACACTACCCACGTCTTTTACTATATCACTTGACGCAATGCTACCAACTGGAGTATCCATCCTAACCGGAATATCCACCCCAATGTCAGGCACACTGCAACCCTCTACTGAAGTGCCTAACTCAACTGCACATGTATCTGATGGAAGTGAACCTGTACCTCCAACACTAGAATCAAGGATGGATGTATCCCTAACTCCATCACATCCAACAACCCCAACTTTGGACATCCCCAAATCACCAGACACCACAATATGTAACTACACTAGATCTGGTGTTGGTGTAGACTGAAGTTGCACCAATTCCACAGTCACCTCTGCTAACTGAACCTGTGATTCCTGGAGAGCCAACTAAGTGCTCTCTAAAACCTCAGAAGTCGTCGTGAGTTCCCGAGTAAGCTCACTCACCTCATACTCTCTATCCAAGAGTGCCTCATATGTTGTACTTCCCCACTCTACTAGGTGATCTCGATCGGCTACCAACCGAAAATAATCGTGTCTCAAAATTCTGACAGTCCCGTAAGGCATGAATCTCTGTCAGGGACAATTAACAACTACCATGCTCATCATCCATAGGAGCACCACATCCATGAACAGCTAGCAGCTGCCAAGCAACATCAAAATGCTCGAATGCGGTAACAATATTATACTCGCTGACTCTCAACTGACTAGACACATGATGATTCTAAATTCTAGGCCTCCTATGCATCACCCCTGGCGCACTATTTGTACTGTGAATAGAAGTGGTACCAGACATACTCCTCTCAGAATCACTATCCCCCAATGTGCTGTCATCCGAGCTCTGTGAATTAACAACTAAACTCACATCCTCAAATGGAGTACTAGCAGCTGACACATCTCCATCAAACTCCTCTGTACCCAAGGAAGCTGCTACAAAATCTACCTCCTCAACACTCTCAGTTGCCTCGTCCTCTGTAACCTCTGAATAATCCAGATCCTAGGACCCATCTGCACTCTCCAGCAACTCGGAGTCCTCTCCCAGGGTCTGATACAGACATGACTCATAACTGATGGAGTCACCCTCAGGGGTCACATAGAAAGTATCGGTAGCAAACCCAGATGCTAACAAAGGCTCTACCTCCTCTGGTGACTTGAACTGAACCTCCTCTGGCTCCCTACTAACAAAGGAATCCGAGTCATGCTGGCATGAGTCTGTGTCTACTGTCTCTGACTCAACACTGGTATCATCACATGCGAACTCTATGCTCAAATCCTCAACACAGGAGAATACTGGCATCTCCTGCACTAACCCCATCTCGGGACTGCTGCTATCCAGATTTGTACTATCTAACTCCATCTCTTCAAGGCAGTCCTCAAAAGTGGTATCCTCCTCCTTTGGTGATCCAGAGTCCACCGTCATATCCTCCAACACTACAACACTCCCATATCAACAACTCCCTCAACATCGACCATAGAACTATCATCATGGCAATCTAAACATAAGTCGTTGTCTGTCTCTATAATACAATCCGGTGTGCTACATAAATCAGCTGCAAGTGTCAACTCTTGTTGTATCACCGAATCATTAACTGAGTGTTGAGTCTCCATGCAACTGTCGGCCTGTGTAACTGTCATGTGCTCGTCCACTGAGATAGGTAATGACCCTACAATCAAAGTGTGGGGTAACTCAACTGGAGGGGCACTGATCCCTGCCACTGATGTGATAGGCCCAAGTGCAGATGTGAAATCATCCCGCAAATCTCTCCTGACCTTCCTCACCATGTCAACCTGTCTCGTATCCTGCGTCCTGCAAGAAGATCTGCCTAAGAACGAAACCATGTATCTAGTCGCCTTGTCAATGGTAGCCGGATCTGACAACTGTTCACAAATCTTGTTCTGAATATACCGACTACGATCCAAATGTCTAACCAAGGCATCAGTTTGCTTTTTGAATTCAGACAAACTATCTAATGGTTTCCTTTGTCTACTGCTATATGTTTTCCTGTACCTGTCCATACTGGAAAATAGAGTGTTGATCACTCACACAATTTTTACAATACCCACAGGATGGCAAGAAAACCGCTTTGATACCACTGTAATGAACCTGCCTGGCTCAATTCTGATTTTGCTTTCGAAATTTGGATTTGTTTTGGATTTGTAATATGATATGAATTTTTAAAGTAATTTGCCAGGTATGAACAGTAATATTATAAATCTAAGCAATGAATCAATTCTTGTATCAACACCAAATTCTCACCAAACTATTAAAATTAATAACACTTCGAATTCTGAAATCACTCTTTTTAAAAAAACCAATTTTGAAATCAATACATTTCACATTAAAATCGCAGCATACATAGAAAGGAGATTACTTAATGCTAAACCTGTGATACACTCCACGTTTTCTCTGAAGGACTTGCCATGGCTCCTTTAAGACAGTTAACCGCTCACCAAAGTGTGACGCCTCTATTACAATACCAGCAACTGGTCGCAACTTGTAGGCGAATCAATGGCGGTTGTCAACAAACACCTCACACCATCTATTAGACACAACATTCTCCTCATCAAAGTCATACGAATAACCAGCATTACAGCTAGGTTAAACACTTCCTCTCCTTGTATGTCGTTAACCTAGGTTAAACACTTCTTCAGCACATACATGGAAGATAATCTTTTCACAATTCACTGGAATTGGCCTCCAGTTCAAAGTGATAGGAAAACTGAGATGAATTTACAATTCATTCAGCAATGCACAAACCCTTGCCTTCATTCGAAACTCTCAACAATTCTCATAAGTGTCCAAAAGATAATAACATGAATCAATTTCAGAATTAATTGCACTCTCAGTGTGCCAATTAATTATCAACAAACTCCTCAGATAATAATCTCCAGAATAAATCCAACTCTCCTTAGCCACACAAATACAGTAGAGAGATCTTGCAATTGTTTACCTCAGCACAATTGCAACAGTGAAGAACTCAAAAACCCTAGCCCAAGGCTCAAGAAGAAAAAATTATAAAATATTCAATGATGATTTGCCTTTCACAAAGCATTGCTTTTATATTTAAAAAGTGTCTTCTCTCACACACTTTTCACTTAAAACACTTTTTATACTTAGGCACATATTGAATAATATAATTTATTAACTCATTTGGCTCCAAAAATGACCTTTTTCACCAATATCATGAAATTATGACACGCAAGGTCCCTATTTCTTGTGCCCAAGATTTAAAACTTTTCATCCTAGTTCCAACAAGCTATAACACTGAGTATCCATCATATAATACCAACAAAAATGGCAACCTTAGCAAATTTAATTAAATAATAATAATAAACCACAAAGTGTCTTCTCTCACACATTTTTCACTTAAAACACTTTTTATACTTAGGAACATATTGAATAATATAATTTATTAACTCATTTGGCTCCAAATATGACCATTTTCACCAATATCATGAAATTATGACATGCAAGGTCCCTGTTTCTTGTGCCCAAGATTTAAAACTTTTCATCCTGGTTCCAACGAGCTATAACACTGAGGTATCCAGCATATAATACCAACAAAAATGGCAACCTTAGCAAATTTAATTAAATAATAACAATAAACCACCCGTCTTGCGAAAACAACTGAAGAAGCATCCGAAACGAAATCTGTCTTCACAGGAGTGATCCTGATGATGAATGAACCTGACGGGGTGACTTACTAAAAATAGACATTCTCTCCAAGATTCTTGGAGCCCAAACCGGAAGCCAAAAATGAAAACAGAGAGCGTCATTCAACTCCTCTAACTCATCTGAGCTCGTCGGAACTATCCACTGACTTACTATAAATAGTAAGTTCACACCAATGACCCTTTAAACACCTCGCCAGACCACGAGGATCGCAATAATGACCTGGCACCATCAAATCAATGACCTGCTAAAAATGGGGACATTACATATAACCAGAAGGATGATGTCACTACCAGTAGTACTTATCAATTTTCATATACCATGCCCGAGGAGCCTGCTTGAGGCCATAAAGTGCTTTCACCAGTTTGAGTACCTAGTGTTCTTTACTGGCAACCTTGAATCCAGGAGGTTGGGTCATGTACACATCTTCCTCATAATCAATTGCTCACGCTAAGAGAAGCCTTTGGCAACGAGACGGGCCTTGTCTTATCTAAAGTACTGTTAGCCTTGTATTTGACTTTGTAGACCCATTTGCATTTGTTGGGTTTCTTTCTTGAAGGAGAGGCAGGAATAGGAACAGTTGGAGCCTTCTCAACTGAAGCCCTCCATCAAGTGGACCTAATGGAAGACGGGCACCCAAATCTTGAGCCTTGAGGGACTGTTCCTCTGAATTCATAACATGAGAGAGTTGAAATGGCCCTCGTCCCTCGTCAAAGACGACATCACGTCTGAAGATGAGACAATTAGTCTCGATGTCCACCAGCCGGTAGGCTTTGTGATTATCATTGTAGCCAATTAGCATGAGTTTCTGGCTCTTTGCATCTAACTCGATGCATTTAGCATAAGGAATCCAAACAAAAGCAATGGAGCCAAAAACTTTGAAATGACTGATTCTAGGCTTACGGCCTGGAGTCTGCTTCTTGAGAGCCACTGTAGGAGAGTGGTTGGGAAGATAGACAACAGTGTTGACTGCTTCAGCCCAAAATTTCTTTGGAACACTCTTGTGTTTAAGCATAGACTAAGCCATTTTGGTAATCGTGTGGTATCTACACTCAACGACACTGTTTTGCTGAGGGGTGTAGGGTGTTGTTAATTGGCGCTTTATGCCATGTTATTCACAGAAATGGGAGAAGGTAGAGGAACATAATTCTCCGCCATTGTCACTTCTAAGGGTAACAATATGTTGACCAAACTCTTTTTCTACAAATGCTTTTAACTTTTGAAATAAAACAAACACCTCTGATTTTCTATGAAGGAAATACACCCACATTTTACAACTGAAATCATTAACAAAAAATAAAAAATACTTGGACCCAGTAACAAAAGGAGTAGCCATAGGTCCACAAATATCAGCATGGACCAATTGTAATACCTTAGAAGCTCTCCAGGAGTCGCCATCTCAAAATGAAGTGCAAAGCTGCTTCCTAGCCTTACATGCTCTGCAAACACCAAGGTTCTGGGTCTGAATCTCTGGCAGTCCAATGACAAGATCTTCCTGGACAAGCTGAGAAAGATAGTGCACATTTAAGTGCCCATATCGTTGATGCTAGAGTGTACTAATAGAGGAGCGATGGGCTGCCATAGCAAGCTCCTAAGAATCACCAAAGTCAACAAGTCTGAATAGACCATGATCCTCAAGACCCACAACAACAGTAGACTGAGTCACCCGATAAATTATATTGCACTATTGCGAACTGAAGGTCACGTCTAGCCGAGGAGAATGTCTCAGAATTTGACTGACAAAGAGAAGGTTGAGTTCCATTCCTGGAACATAGTACACATCGAGGAAAATCAGTTCCTTCCCTCCAGACTGAATTTGTATATTGCCTTTTCCAACAACGGAGTACTCTTCCCCTCTAAAAATAACCGAATCTAAGAATGGCTGAAAATTTGTGAACCAATCCCAGCAATGAGTGAAGTGGCGTGAGGCCCCTAAATCAATATACTAGGCATGAAGACATAAATGGCAGACTCACCCTGCTTAGTGTGCTCCACAACATGTTCTTTAGGCCGTAAACCAGATTTCTTGGCTTGAGCAGCTAAGCGTTTACAACACTCCAACTTCATATTACCAAACTTATGGTAGTAGTTGCACTAAATATTTTTCTTCTTTGGGCCTTCTGATGACTGAGCAGATTCTACTAAGAAGATTGAGAAAACTGATAGTTGCCTGCATCCTTATGAAAGGAGTTAACTGAGAAAGCTTGGGTGTTCGAAGATGAATTGGTACCACTGTCGAATCGTTGTTTCCAATTATGCACAGATCAGAAAGCAATACATCAGCATGAGTGGAAGCAATGTTGAGAGTTTCAACAAAGTGCTCATAGGAGACTCTTCAAGGTGATCACCACGATGTCTTCTTCCATTTTGCGTCCAACGGTTTCCAATTGATCTTGAATGTCCTTGATTTTATTGAGATGATCCTGTAGGGACACTCGTTCATCCATCATGATCGTGACGAGCGTGTTCTTCAAGAAGAACACACGACTCTTATCAGAGATTTCATGCAAACCTTATAGATGGCTCCAAATTTCTGCAGTTGTTTTGCTAAAAGGAACTTGTGGAAGTTGATCATCAGTGATTTTTTATTTTGCTCATCAAATTTGTCCTGCTCTTTGTCTGTATATGTAGGACGATCAGTCTTGCCCAAAACAATTTTGTAAAGACATCTGTATTCAAAGATCGTCATCATACATTGTTTCCAGGTGTTGTAGTTTCGACCATTGAATTTTTTACTTCCCTCAAGCAGAATATTAGTCAGAGATGTCATTGCAGAAAACTGAGGTCAATGGTAGCTAACTGAATGGCGGCACGAATATTGAGGCAAAAAGTTGAACACGTAAAAATCACCTTTTGAATAAGACTGAGGCAGAAAACAGGCACTAATTTTGAGACTGGACAATAGAATTCCGAGCACAGATCCCAAGGCAGAATATTTGGAAGACCCGGGAAATTTCAAGAGACCCAGAAAAGCTCTTGAAAAACCCACCAAGAGTATGCAATCAGATTTAGAATCCAAAAAAAAATATGAGGGTTTTGAAGAAACTCTAGTTGACTGACTTGAGGGTGTCCAAATACTAAGAAAAAAGTTATGGAAAATCGAAGCCCTAACAGCAGAAGAAATACAAAGGGTTTGTAGAAAACCCTAGGCGGTAGAAATAAGCCTTCTTTTTACCACAAACGACCACAATACTGGTCGAAAATAGAAGACGAATGTAGTTGGGAATTTGCAGGAGCTCATGATGAGCAGAGACGGGTCAACGAACAGAGATGAGGGGCCAAAATTTGTTGCAGAGACCACAAAAAGGGTTGTTGAAGCAAAACGGAGGCCACAAACGAAGATAGTTTCTCCCAAAGATCTCATTGCTGCAGAAGAAAAACGTCGCATGGGTTGTAGACGGAAGAGATGGCGACGGGTATGACACCCTGTGAAGGAGGCCACAAAAGACGTCACCCAGAATTTGACTCCCGTCATCCTGCGAATCAAACAAAACAATCGACCAGAAAGGCACGAAAATGACATCTGCAAAAAACCAAACAAGGGTTTTGGTCGTTTTAGCTAAAACGATAGAGACACCAGTTGATACAGTTCATAAAGCATAAAAAACAAACACGAACTGAGGAAAAGAACCATGGAAATCTGCAAGGAAACTGTAATCGCAAAAAGGAAGCTTTACGATTTGTAGATTTAACAAAAACTTTTGAATGCCAAAGAACTTCAAAAAATTTAGAACTAATAATTTCATAAAGAAATTATAAATTTTTCGAAAAAAATTAACTTAGCTCTGACACCATATTACACAGGTAATTGGTAAAATATTGGACAGATTAAGTAATGAGCAAGACCCTCATTTATAGATTACAAAGACAATGTTACTATTACGAAACAATCGTTATTAGAAATGTTCTAATAACGAAATAATAATAACAATATTAGAAACATTATAATATTTACAAGATTAACAATATTGACCATTAAAATAATAATAAAGAAGATAAATGGATCACCTTGTGGTGTAGTGGTAATTTGGTTGCATTGTTAATGGTGCAACCAAGGTTCAAATCCCCGTTTGGCCCAAAACAAGTGTTCATGCTTGGTTGGGCCCACCTTGGTGGACGTGTAGGCGGTTGTTGTTCAGGGATGCTATTGGTGATCGTGCTAACTAATTGGACTAGACTCTCGCTGGGTTGGACTACTCGTGGACCTATGCCAGACCCACGTAGGCTGTGTACCTATACCATGTCCTACAGGCTTGGGGTCCCTGATAGGCTTCTGTACTCGCAGGGTTTGGCTCTGATGATAGAGAGATAAGGAGTTTGTCAGCAATAGGACAACATAGGAGATATAAGGATGTTAATGTCGATCATTTCTGAGGATGAGGTCCCTCAAAAATGTGGGCTCATTGGTTCATAGCTCCAGTCAAAAGCATTTACCGACCAAAAAAATAAAAAATAAATAAGATAATACGGAGATATTATTCTATTAAGTTTTTGGTAAACGACACCTGTAACATTTCTGGTCACATGCTACCAATAAACATGACGAAAATTATGCAATACAGGATTTTTTTTAAATTGCATTTTAACATCAAATAAGCTGAGCAACATCAACAAATCAGAACTCAAAAACCTGATGTGATTACATCTAAACATTAAGTTGTTGAATAGAACGAAAATTCAAAAAGCTTTAATCAAAACAGGGTTTTCTATTGCAGAATATTTGTTTCCTAATATACCAGCCAAAGAGACTTCAAATGAAGCACAAACTATGTCAAGGTTGTACGTAGCAATAAATTAGACAAAATTCATGTTCATGAAGAGCCAATTTTATGCACTAACAATATGCATTAATGAATCCATATTTTTGCATCTTCAAAAAATTTATTTTGAAAGGGATGTGAGAAGAAAGCTAATAAAAAACATTGTTAATATTACTTTGAATAGCCTACCTGAACATTTTCATATATTTGTAGTTTGTAACCAACATATGCCTCATGGAATGTAAAGATTTTCTTACCTTTTAGGAATTCACTGTTTTTACTTTTGCAAGAAAAGAAAATGAGGGATAGCCATTAGAGCATGAACAGTAGTGGCATTGTTGGAAATGTATGTGCTTTATGAACCTTAATTTACAAACACTCTGATCTCATAGACTCTTTGACTGTAAACAAAGTAGCAGGCCCCCTATATAAACAATACAAAGTTCAAACAGGCCAATTCAGACAAGGATTAAGAAGCATATGCACTCTTAAAAAATAGAACACAATCAGCAAATAAGCATTGGTGGAGCCCTCGTGTCCCACCTTGCACCACATTTGCATTGAACATGTCACCATTGCAATGGAGGATCATAATACAAACCATTAGCTTTAGGCACGCAGCGGAAATTGTAAAACCTGTTGATGTGAGTTACAACATGCAAGATAGAATACTCAAGGTTTCAGGATGAAACATTGAATATTGAATCCTCTCTACACCACTTATGCTAAAGATTGCAATGAAAGATCATAAAGGTGACTCCAAGGTTCCTTTTCCATGGTGGATACTCACTCAAAAGTAATAATGTAATATGCTCGTATCACGAGGGGACTTACGTTAGTTCACTAGGACATTGTTGATTTGACCTTGAATGATATGGCTTCACAATGTGCAATGAAAACATATTCCAACTTCCAACTTACGAATCTAAGCTACCTTTACTTCTACTTAAGGATGCAAGAAATAGTGAATATCCTTGGACTCTACTAGATGTAGTTTTGTCATCAAGTCCACCCACCTAGTGCAATCTTCTAAGGTGTCTTCGAAAGATGTTCAAATTACTACCATTACATTAATACCATCAATGAATGCATATCAATGTGCAAGTAAGAATTAAAGTTAAGTTTATAATAATGCCATCAACCATACAAGGCAAGACTTACAATCAGTAAGCAGTTAGTGATTTGGTCTATGATCAAATCGAGCAAGGATGCATTCAGAATTGCTCTTATCCCACAAAACTACTGAAAGCAAATTCTATCTAAATACTTGAAATCAAATTTATTCTAAGTGAGTAATGTAGATCACAATGCAATACTCCAAAAAGATCACAATTATTCACCATACAAATACAACAATGAATATAGAGCAAATTTGGCAGCATATTTGCAACAATTCTCCAACCATCTCCTTTTACAAATGAGAGGAGTGAGGATTATATAAGAGCCCCAAACACAATGAACGGCCAAGATTAAATCAGAATCAATGACCCAAATTTACTCAAAGAAAACCCTTATTAGGGCAATCACAAATAGCCAATAAGAAAATTCAATGGCATGAGGACCAATAAGAAAAAAGGAGGATGTCAAGTCATCGTACAACTCATTATCCAAGAGATGCACCCCCTTTTCCTTCTTTTCAACAAATTCAATGAACTTAAACATGATTGCTTCAAGTTCATCCATGGCAATATTGGGTAGGCTGTTATGTTGTAGTTCAATGACCTTTAACTTCTCCATGAAGGTATCCAATATGTTGTCCCAATCTGAAGTATGCCTCTGGAGATCATTAACGAAAATCTACGGGAGAGAAAACCATCCAACTGACTCTTCTTAATGGAGTCCATATCCCTAAAGTAGACCGATTCCATCTCTTTTTTTAACTTCTCCAAATCCAACTCACTAGAAGCATCAATGTCAAGACCAAGTAATTCTTTGATTGCAACAAGGACCTTCGAATGTATCTCAAGGAAAGGACCCTCAATATCAAGACAGTCAACCTGCATGTGCTCAAATGTAGACCTCGATATGACCAAAGTCATATGCACTTCCTCTATCAGTTACTCCTTCAATCAAAATTGATACTGGGTCACTCTTCAATGCCTTAAGATGAGTTATCATCTTGTCTCCAATTGGCTGAAATTCTTTCCATGTCTCCTCCAATCCTTGGACCTTATCCATCAACAATGTAGTCCTCCCATATCCTTGGACCATCCTAGTAAGGAAATCCTCTGCGTGTTTCCTGATATCACTAGCCCATCCTGCGATGAGCTTGCCTAGCTCTTTTGCTAAATTTCAATTTCACAATAACTCTGCCAAAACAATTCTAAATTTCACCTTAAGAAATCAAATATATGTTTTTTTGTATTTTTCAAAATAAGTTTCGAAACTAAATACATCAACACTGAATAACTTTGCAAAAACTTAAACCAATTATCAAATTAAATGTATTTGAAAATACCATTTCCCTCCTTGTGTTTCGAAATTGAAATGATTCCTCTAAAAATTATGACGCCACCTCTAACATTCCTCCTTTGCTAGCAATCACGGATTCCACAGTGTTGTTATCAGCTCTGCATGCTGGTTGCGGCTGTTTCTGTTCATCCACAATGTCCAAATCTTGGACGCACTCAAGCACTTAGATACCCAACTTGACACCCACGTGAATGCTAGACTCCTCCTGCAGTAGTTTTCTTCATACAACAATCTGAGATTACCTCCACACGCTTGTTAACCTCCAAAAAGTATCATACACAATTCATTGGATCGATTCCTCCAATTCAAAGTGCTGGTTCACTTGATCGAATTATCAATTCGATAAGCACACATATTTCAAAACCCTTCACCAGTCCATGTCCAGAATTTTATAAAATGCATAAGATATCACTTCTTCTCAAGTTCCGAAATACATATAGTAAATCCCCAGCTTCCTCAACAATACTCGAAACCTATCTTCAATGATACACTTTTCATAACTTAAATTATTCTTTCATAAGAACTTAGGATATAAAATGATATAAAGATCTTCTCAATAAACATAAAG
>MU228505.1:2653885-2668557 GCA_018584345.1 Thuja plicata
AACATAAAGTATCATTAAATATAAGATATCATTAATACCAATGATATAACTTATAATTCCAATCATTAAATAGGAGGATTGAATATATCACTCTGATCACCTCCCACAATACACCGATACTGAAGCACTAGAATTCACCATCCCAAAATAGCAACTGGCTCCGAGTGACATTCCCAAAATAGTGCTAAATCGGGGACATCACAGTCCTCCCTGCCCAAGATTGCTTGTCCTCAAGCAATCATAAAAATAAATGCACAATACCGTCCATCTAGATCCCA
Organism: Thuja plicata; assembly: GCA_018584345.1. Lineage (NCBI taxonomy): Eukaryota > Viridiplantae > Streptophyta > Pinopsida > Cupressales > Cupressaceae > Thuja > Thuja plicata. The sequence goes on from MU228505.1 coordinate 2,654,164, forward strand.
CAGATAGACACGTGTAGTGTCCCTGTCATAACCAAACTCTTGTAAAAATATCTACAACATCCACAACACAATCAGCATAGTTTGAGAAACTAAGCTCAACACTCGAACTAGGGAGACTGAACCAAAAATACCATACGGAAGTAACCCAACCGATAACTTGAACTTGCTTCCAACCGTCGCACCAACTAAACTATCATACCAATCGTCAAACGGATGCACCGATGTACTCTGCAACTAGTAGATATCCTGAACATGAGGATCAAAAGTAAAACTGTAAGCACTCCTCACTGTGTATACCTCTGTGAACTGCTCATCAAACCCTGTCTAACAACCCATAGAAACTGTTTGATAACCCGATGCATTGATAGGCTCCCAAGCAACATCATCATCCCCACTCATCACCTGAAATGGATTATCACTGAGCTTGAACAACGGATTGTCATAAGACATAGTGATATCCATATCAAACAAGGGATTGTTCACAAAGTGAACTGCTCCCAACTACTGATCTGAGCTAGGAAACTGTGAACAGTGAGAGACATAATGTGTAACCTGCTCTATTTGAAAGGGTTCATGCCCTTGTGAATCCTCCCTATCTACTGCACAAGAATACATAGTGCGTAGACTCCCCTCAGAGAGGCAATGTAGCACATACTTCCTACCCTGATACTCAAATCTCATCTCCAGTGCGCTCAAGCTAAGGTAGAATTCCTTAATCTCCTGTAACCACTACATCCCTAACACCGCATCCATCTCTCCCAAATCAAGCGCATAAAAATCAGATTTCAACTCTTAAACACCAAAGAACACAGAGAGATGATTAATGCGCCTGGTATAGGTAAGGGTATAACCATCAGCCACCCTAACTCGAAATCCTGCAAACTCCTCAACCTGAAGACCACACTGACTAGCAATTCTCTCATGAATGAAATTGTGTGTAGCTCCAGTATCCAAAATAGCAATACAAGGTTGTCCTTCCACTAATCCCCTCAGTCGGAAAGCAGTGGGAAGTGGCACAGCAATGGACAACACTATAGGAGATAGTTTGGCATCGGGGCCAAATTCTGCAAAGACCTTCTGAACTTCATCTGCTTCTGAATCAGCAAACCGACAAGAAGTCTCAGCCTCAACCTCATCATGATACACCCACATAGAACGATTTGCCTTACTCTTAGGCCTTAGAGGGCAATTGTGCTCTCTAGTATAAGGCTCCTTGCACCAAAAACACAGTTGTCTCCTCAAATCCTCTCGAGACGCCTCATCATATTTCCCAGTAGATTTTATTCTTTCCTCAACCACTGATGGAGGTACCTCATCTACAGATACAGTATAAGATTTAGGCTGTGCTTGCCCTTTAGAGGCTGCATACTCCATGTTCTTAGCTTTCTTGATGGCTCCTTGCAAGAACTGAATATCAAATGCTCTAAGCCACCCTCTTAAGAGTTCATGTAATCCCTCTGTCAATAACATAGCCAAACGTCTCTCTGTCATATTAGGAACCATAACAGAGTCTCAAAAATTCAGCAATAAAGGATTCTAGACTACCAATCTGCTTGAGCTGGCCAAGGTCCCGGAAATATGTTTCTGGATCCTTCTGATCAAAACGTTCTACCAAACCATCTACAAACTCCTGGTAAGATACGATCTGATCATGATGTAAAGAGACCACCCCATGGTACCACCAGTCATGGGCTAGACCATCTAAATGCAAAACCGCAAACCTGATGGCGTCCTCCTAAGACATAGGACGTAAAGTCAAATAAGTGTCGAGCTTGTGAATCCAAGCTCTAGCTATCATTTTCCCACTCCCATCAAAGTGTGCCAGTGTCAATTTGTTGGTTGCCTATTTCAATTCATGATTCACCTGTCTCTGTCTCCCATCCATTCTACCTTTAGAACGTTCTCTTCTGATTCATGAACCTGTCGAAATTACGATGTTGCTTTACCTCAGGTGGTAAAGCATCCCACTCAGTGTGCAACGCTAACAAGTCATCAGCAAAAGAAACTTCATCATCGAAATTATCAACATTGATCTTTGGTCGCAAGAAGGTAGGACGCAGAGGCCTGTCCTGTGTACCTGTCATATCTATCCTAGACCTGTGTGAACTAGTTGACACACTCCTTCGATCTCTGTCCCTGTTCTGATTCTGGAGCAAGGTAATAAGCTGCAGAGTATCTAAAAGATTCTGCAGGACTGTAGCCATCTGTTGTTGGCCAGCTGCCAACTCCTGTTGATTGCGAGCAATATTCCTGAATACAACAGTTGACTCTCTGTCATCATCATTACTTATATTATCTGGGATCCTGTCTCCCAAATTCCCATATTCCCTATAGCCAGGTGGTGGTGAATTACGGCCCCTGCGAGCATAATGATATCCCTGTCGGAATCTATCACCATCCATGATTCCAATCCAAATTTCCCTACAGGCTGGCAAGATTTTTGCTCTGATACCACTGAGATGAGCCTGCCTGGCTCTTTTGCTAAATTTCAATTTCACAATAACTCCTTTGCCAAAACAATTCTAAATTTCACCTTAAGAAATCAAATATATGTTTTTTTTTGTATTTTTCAAAATAAGTTTCGAAACTAAATACATCAACACTGAATAACTTTGCAAAAACTTAAACCAATTATCAGATTAAATGTATTCGAAAATACCATTTCCCTCCTTGTGTTTCGAAATTGAAATGATTCCTCTACAAATTATGACGCCACCTCTAACATTCCTCCTTTGCTAGCAATCGCGGATTCCACAGTGTTGTTATCAGCTCTGCATGTTGGCCGCAACTGTTTCTGTTCATCCACAATGTCCAAATCTTGGACGCACTCAAGCACTTAGTTGCTACGTAACTTGCAATAAGGAAAACATTGAGTTTTGTACCCAACTTGACACCCGCGTGAATGCTAGACTCCTCTTGCCGTAGTTTTCTTCACACAGCAATCTGAGATTACCTCCACACGCTTGTTAACCTCCCAAAAGTATCATGCACAATTCATTGGATCGATTCATCCAATTCAAAGTGCTGGTTTACTTGATCGAATTATGAATTCAATAAGCACACATATTTCAAAACCCTTCACCAGTCCATTTCCAGAATTTTATAAAATGCATAAGATATCCCTTCTTCTCAAGTTTCGAAATACATATAGGAAATCCCCAGCTTCCTCAACAATACTCGAAACCTATCTTCAATGATACACTTTTCATAACTTAAATTATTCTTTCATAAGAACTTAGGATATAAAATGATATAAAGATCTTCTCAATAAACATAAAGTATCATTAAATATAAGATATCATTAATACCAATGATATAACTTATAATTCCAATCATTAAATAGGAGGATTGAATATATCACTCTAATCACCTCCCACAATACACCGATACTGAAGCACTGGAATTCACCATCCCAAAATAGCAACTGGCTCCGGGTGACTTTCCCAAAATAGTAAGTCCTCTCTAACAATGCTAAATCGGGGACATCACATTTTTGAAGGGGTTTTGATCAATTTTTATTGAATAAAAATCAAGTTTGATCTTTGATAAAAACCATGTGGGATTTTTTCACAGCAAAATCAAAGATTATTGAGGGTTTTCTCTGATAATAATCGTATTTTATCTATGCTTTGTGTCACGCATTTACATTTTCTTAGACTCGAGAAGCTTCTACAACATCGCGCAACAATTTTCATGGCAGTATTTGGGTTTTGAAAATTGCGCAAAGGGTTTTTTCTGTGAGGAGAGTTTTTTTCTTCAGCATAAATATTTGCGTCGTTTTTTGTAGTGGTTTTTCGCAGCGAGTTTTTACAAAAAAACATGTTCCAACCCATGACCTGAGTTTCCTGCTCCGAGCAACCTGTTTTTCACACCGCACATTGGGATTTATTGGCAAGTTTATGCCCAGGTGACCTGGGTTCTGGAAATGCAACTCCATTTTTTTTTCATTGTTTTGCACGTCCAGCGACAACGGGTTTTTCGCCGCAAACGAATTGTTTTTGGCAATTTTTACCAAAAAAAAAAATTGTGCTCTTTTTCTCTGTTGTCCACGTGAAAAGATTCGGACCTAGTTACTTCTGTCCTTGTAAGTATTTTTTTGCCTAGGGTTTCAAGGGCAAACTGAGTTTTTGCACACTTTTGTTACAAAATCGAGGGCGTTGTTTTTTCTCAAAAGCAGTGGAGGGATTTTGACCTGTTTTTTGACAATTTTTCACAAAATCATGTTTTGTGCGCCTAGGGTTTCTAAGGCACAAAGAGTGTTTGCCAATTTTCTGATTTTTTTTATCAGACTTGGGTTTGTTTCAGCAAGTGTTTTTTACAATTTTTTAACAAAATTGCGGGTATTCAGAATTTTTGCATGATTTTTTAAAACAAATCGTGAATTTTAGTTTTTTGCCAATTGTTTCTCAACAAAAATCGAAGGTATTTTAGAAGCTGAACTTTATCTCATTTTTCGTGTCTCCAAAGAGCGGAAGGGATGGCTTCATTTTAGAAGCTGAACTTTATCTCATTTTTCGTGTCTCTAGATAGCGGGAGGGATGGCTTCATTTTAGAAGCTGAACTTTATCTCATTTTTCGTGTCTCCAGATAGCGGGAGGGATGGCTTCATTACCCAACATCATGGTTGGAAGGCAATCAGACATTCTAACCAAGTCCCTGAGTCCAGACAAATTTGTAAAATTTCAGGACAAACTTGGTGTTGTTAGCAGAATGACCATTAAGGGAGGGCATTAAAGTAATATTGTTATATTCATCTTATAATGATCATTTAAGTCATTTAGTTAGTTTTTAGTAACTTTCTATTATATAAGTTGTTTAGTTAGTTTTTAGTATCTTTCTATTCTGTCTTTAGTTCTCTACCATTTCCATTATGGAGATATCTTTTGTAACCTCTTATTGAAAGAGTATTCCTCTCCTTTGTTTAATACATCCATTATCTCAATCATTTCAGGGGAGAGCATTTTAGATCATGACCACCCAACAGTCCTCTTTTCCAGGTCAACATCAAATTTCAGATTGCGGCCCCGAGCAAAGGACTTAAATCCAGAGGCTAGAGAGGAGGGTGTGCCACTGTGAATCATCTTTTGATATGCAGATCTGAAACTCATTGGAGAAATTTCATAGCTGCAAGAGAGTTTAATCTAGATCACCTGCCAGGGGTTACCTGACAAGATTTATTGCATCGTTATACTCACAGGGACTTGCATCCTTTATGTTAACCAAACAACAAAGGACTGGTCAGCGAAGAAAGAGTTGCATTTAAAACAGCAGATGGCGATGTCAAAGAGAGCAAGTTCAGTAATCTGATCAACCCAAATTAACCAAGTCTAACTCCAGATCTGTCAGTGGGTAGATTAGCATATCCATTGTTGAAAGAGATACTCAGATCTGTATGCAGACAAGTATCACACAAACCCTAGGACAGCCAACAGTCATCCGTAGTTTTGTATTAGTGATTTTTTTGCCAGAACATTGAGATCAAGTTCTCATTATATATCTGAGGTTTCTGACTTGCAAATCTAAACATACCAGTGTGTGAAATCTTATTATCATTTTTATTGTTCAAATTTGAATTATAGACATTCATTATTATTTTGATTGTTCAATTTTCTGTTCCTAAATCACAGGAGTGCAATTAGTGGAATCACTTTACATTTAACAGTCAAGGAACATTACATGAACCACAATCAATTCTTCTATTATCAAAAACACGTAAGGAGAACCTGCTTGAAAGACAATTACAACTCATAAGATGCAATGTCCCTAATATGGAGCCAATGAATTAATAAAAGGGGAATGAGTTGTTTTTTCGAAATCACTTAAGTTCCTATTTTTCAGTCATGGACGTGGGGCCATTTTAAGTGGCAATCAATGTCTTGTTTCTTTCTCTTAGCCGAGTTTATCTTACAGCCAAGTCAGTTGCTTCCTTGAAAAGGCATGTTTGAGTGTTTTAGTAACTTGCCAGCGATTGGCTTCTTTTAAGGGTAAGAAAGCAAAAGTATGCTTTTTGAGGCATTGGGATCTATTATAAGGAAACACATAGAGAAGAGGAAGGATTCTTGATCAACTGTTATTATTTTCTCTAGCTCTGCAAATCAGAACCATAGCTACCGTTCTCAGGACGCCAACCCAGGAGAAGGCAACACTTCAGGACAAAACCCCTGGAGCTTCTGCACTGGACGCAAACCCAGATAAGAATATTTGTTCACAATTTACATATTCTACCGTTTCATATTCAAAAGCAAGGAAAGATCACCAATGGTATACAGCAACAGCACTTCCAGCCTCAAATGTAAGGATTCAAAGGAGGACGAAGCAGCAAAGTCAGTCATTTATTATCATCTAAAGGCAACGACCCAGTCTAGAAGCGTAGCTGCAATATGTGACAGGAAAAAGCAGCCCAGAACTGCAGGTTACCAGCGATAGATTACTCTGAATGACTGGTTTTAAGGCCACCATATCGTTTGTGTGAAGGCCGGGTATGAATAATAGTAAATACTGAACATCTCTCTTGTGTAAGTTTGCATGTAGAAAAGTTGTGTATCTCAATAACAAGCCTTTTAAGAAAAACAATTTCCTTCAAGATTCTATTTGTTTGTTCATTATATGAAATTTGGTAAATACAATCATGGCAAATCAGTAATTTCATCCGAACCTCAGAAGAAGGGATATTTCAGTGGTATCAGAGCTACAATTCTTGCCAGCCTTTGAGGTTGCATGTTAGATTTTTTCAGTTGCATGTCAATGATTTTCAGTTGCATGTCAAGATCTTCAATTGCATGTCAGGGATTTTCAGTTGCATGTCAGCTTTTTTTGTTGCATGTCAGAAATTATGGTTTCTTTTTGCTCCTAATCCAATGCATGTTAGTAGAAAGTGGTTCTATGCATTCCAGAGGGTTTGAACCGCACAGGTACAATACAAGAAGTCGTTGTGGATAGCAAGTGGAAGGGATTGGAAGCAACCAAGTGGAAACAGAAATGGAAGAACTGAAAAATAAAATTGCTGCCACTAAAATTGCTAAGTGGTATAACAGATATCAAAAGATGAAAAATCTTCTAACATTTCAGGAATATCAAAAATTGTCAAGGTTGGCTATTCCTATGTATGAGGAGCTTATCAAAATCTTTGACGAATACTCAAGTGAACCCAAAAAGGTCAAGGTTACCAAATCATTTGATAGGTACTATGTAAGAAAAAGGAAAGAGGACTTGGATCCTGAGTTAGGAACTCAATCAGAATCAAAAGAGGGCCAAACTATGTCGAGTCAAGAGGAAGTTGAAACCTGTGGAGACGGAAAGGTTAAAAGGCTTGAGGATTTTACTACAAAAACATGTTCTAAGGTAGTGCGGGGTATTGTCTTAAAGACAAATCAGATGGAGAAACTGAAATGAATGAGAAGAGTAAAGAGTTGAAGCCAAAAGGAGCATTTTTGAATGAAGAAAATTCAGAAGTTGCCATTGAAGAAAGGATAGAAAAGAAAGAGGAATCAATTGCTTATGACTTGCAGCCTATGAATGATCATGGGAAGATAGAGGAACCAGAATTTCAAGTTTAGAAAAAAGATGCCTCAGTAGAAGATGGTGATGTCCAAGACCCATCAACCCAATTTTCACATTTCAGCTACATGCAAGATATGACAGCCCATAGTGAGATTGATTTCCCTTATTTTGTGCACATGATTGCATTGGAGGAATATCTTTAAAGATCATATGAGGTGTATTGTTGTAGAAAGTTGTTTGTAGAGATTAAGAGGTTGCCTATCAAGAAGAACCTTCAATTTGATAATGTTTGGTTTGTCATGGAGACTTCACCATGGAATTGGTTGGCAAAAAACATAACAGCTAAGAAGGTGCAGGTACAGATCAGTTTTATGACAGCTAAGGGAATAGGTGACTTTCAGCTGGACACACCTCATAGACCAGCTCTTGTGAAGAAGCAGCCTACCCTAGAGGGAGATGCAATAAAGGACAACGAAAACACCTTGAAGAGGCAGGACCATGACTCTGATTTCCTAAGTTTGACCAGCAATCCTTTGTCATAACATGAGGTTTGCATTGAGGACACTCAAGACTGGCTTGATAAGTATGAGGTAAAGGTTAAAAATTCTGATTGCTTACATTGTAATTTTGTATTAGTAATTGAAGAGGAGCACGAGGAAATGATTCTACTGACTGTTGTGTTGGTAATCCTTTGATTGAGCATAGTGTTGGGTTAACTTCAAAACATTAGTTTTGTGGGAAAGATGTTGTGAAGGGAGCTGTTTTTGAATGGCATGATTATGAAGACAAATTAGATCATTTGTTTGAAGATGTTCGACCTCAAAAGTCAAATCACTGGAAAGCCAATTGAGGTTAAATGAAGACATGATTATTGCAGCCCTAACTCATTTTGATGATACTCATAAGACGATGGCAGATTATTGGAAGGATCAAGGGAGACACAAAGGTCTTGAAGAAGAACTATCTCTTGCACACTTAAAAGTATTCAAAGAAGTTTTGGTTGAAATGAAATCAAATTACCTCCACCTACTTTCTGGTAGAGATCATCTCTTCCATCTTGATGAGATATATTTAGGTGCATTAAGAAGGAAAGAAAATGAAGTTGATAAGCTTACTATGGATTTTTTAAAGGAAACTCAACTGGCCCTTCAAGAATCAGAATATCAAGTGGACGAGCTTTGCTTGGACACATACTTCATTATCTGAAACAGAATTTCAGTCTTCTACAGCAGGCACATCCAAAGAGCAAAAAGTCAATATGAAGATTAGTAGGCACATGGATGAAGAATTGGTAGGACCCCAATGTGGAGTTTATAGAGGAGAAGACAAAGATATAACTAGCAACCTTGGGACATAAGTTATGACAGGTGGAACTCTCGGATTTCAGCTGGAAACATATCTCAAACCAGTACTTATGGATGACAAGCCACTCGTGAAATGAGAGATGATCAAGATCTATGAAAACATCACACAAAGGCATGATGAAAGGACTAATCTCCTAAATTGGAACATCAGTCCCTTACCTATGCAGGATTATGGGTTGGCAACCCTTACACATGAAGATGATAATGTTATGGAGTCTTCCAAGGTTGGCACGCAAGACTTGAGGGTCAAACATGTGGCATTTGTCAGGGATCCACCACAGAAGAGGTCTGAGTTTGTATATTATAGCATGAAACAAATTATGTGTGCTGGATGGCTACAAAGAGCTAGGGAGGAAAATTTGTTGGCTGTCCAAGCAAAACAACACTTACAGGAGGTCAAGGAACGCTGCAACCATATAGATCAAGCAAGACAATGAAGAGAAGCCTATCTTCAAACACTATTTCTTCCAAGGGAAGAAGACATGGTGGGGGAGCATACAAGGGATGATCCTCTTGAGTTGAGCAAGCCAGAAGAACATTCAGATTTGTGTGGACATGGAAAGAGGTATGTTTCGGAAATTTCAGTTTGTATACATCATGAGGATCAGAAGTTACTTCTTTTGGAAAGACCATTGAAAGTTCAAGCCATAAAATTGGATAGGGTAGTTGAGTCTACATTGCATGGACCAAACAACAATGTGAAACATGCATGTGTAGATAGAGACATGGGTGGTTCAAATCTGGTTGGACACATAGCTAACCATGGAGAGTTTAAGGAGTTTACTTGTGTTGAGGTACAAACCTATCATGATGGTGAGTCTCTGATGAAGTCAGAGACTACCTTAATTCCATGACTCGTGACACCTGTCATGGAGACAGTTGTCTTTGATTGGTATATAATTGGAGAAGGGGAGTTTCAGCTGGCCTATGAACTAAGGTATAGAGAAGTTGTCACAGAGATACTTGGTTTTGAGTTGCAAATGTTTAGGTTTCAGTTGGTTTACGATCTATGGTATGCACATGAGTATAAGGACAGAAGTGTTCCAATCCTAACTCGTGTAATATTAGTACATACTTTGTTGATTAATGACTGCTCTACATTGCCGAACATGGATTTTTTGGGGAGTACTTCGAGGACAGCAGCTGTTTGGGTTTTGTGGAGAAACATGGATCATCTCTTTATTGCTGGGAGTTAGCATTTTTCAGTGGTATCTAATGAATCAGATTTTGATATATTCAATGCTTTTTTAAGTTCTTCAACTTCCTCAACATCTATTGTAAGTTCTTTAGCCCTTGAACCAGATCTCGGTGTAGTTATTATGCTTAATGACATTGCTAATCTAGATTCATCTGTGTATAGGGATACTCATGTGGAGTTGTATACGAACATTGTTCCAACTTATAATAGTGGTTTTGCACTTTCGTTGACTCAAATCTTCACCCACAAGAGTACTTACAGGATGCTATGGTGTGGGGTTTGGTTTGAGGCACTTCTACATTGGAATTATGGCAGTGTGCTTCATAGTCTTGGGTCTTATCATGTTTACATCAGTTTGGAGCAATGGAGATTCGAAGAAGATGCACCAAGACTTCTTTGGGATCCAGGAATAAAATGGTGATCCTAATCAAATTTGATTCTGGTGATAGCTTGGGGCAAGCAATCTCGGGGTGGGAAGACTTGTAATGACCCCAATATGGAGCAAATGAATTAATAAGAGGAATGAGTTGTTTTTCTGAATCACTTAAGTTCCTATATTTCAGTCATGGACGTGGGGCCATTTTAAGTGGCAATCAATGTCTTTTTTCTTTCTCTTAGCCGAGTTTATCTTACAGCCAAGTCGGTTGCTTCCTTGACAAGGCATGTTTGAGTGTTTTCGTAACTTGCCAGTGATTGGCTTCTTTTAAGGGGAAGAAAGCAAAAGTATGCTTTTTGAGGCATTGGGATCTATTATAAGGAATCACATAGAGAAGAGGAAGGATTCTTGATCAACTATTATTATTTTCTCTTGCTCTGCAAATCAGAACCGTAGCTACCATTCTCAGGAAGCCAACCCTGGAGAAGGCAACACTTCAGGACGAAACCCCTGGAGCTTCTGCACTGGACACAAACCCAGAACAGAATATTTGTTCACAATTTACATATTCTACCGTTTCATATTCAGAAGGAAAGATCACCAGTCGTATACAGCAACAGCACTTCCAGCCTCATATGTAAGGATTCAAAGGAGGACGAAGCAGCAAAGTCAGCCGTTTATTATCATCTAAATGCAACAACCCAGTCTAGAAGCATAGCTGCAATATGTGACAGGAAAAAGCAGCCCCGAACTGCAGGTTACCAGCACTCTGAATGACTAGTTTTAAGGCCACCATAGCTTTTGTGTTAAGGCCGCGTATGAATACTAGTAAATACTGAACATCTCTCTTGTGTAAGTTTGCATGTAGAAAAGTTGTGTATCTCAATAACAAGCCTTTTAAGAAAAACAATTTCCTTGAAGATTCTATTTGTTTGTTTGTTATATGAAATTTGGTAAATACAATCATGGCAAATCAGTAATTCATCCGAACCTCAGAAGAAGGGATATTTCATGATAAGTCACTGAATGCTCAGCTTGAATGCATCAATTGTGAAGGCTTTTATTTTTAAAAGAAGGCTTTTTGTATAGAGGGCAGGTACATTTTCTACTTTCTAGAATAAGAACATCATATCTACATTGGAGCAAAAATTCTAGTTTATAGCTTAGGACTTTGCCAAAACTAAAATACTAATACAAAATCATTTAAAATCGAACTCCAATTTAGAAATTTACTATAAATAGAATTAATCTAACTCTAATATGATGCTCATTGTTTTCTTGTGTCAAATCTGGTACACACAGCACAATCTGTATTCCTAACGAGATCAGAAGACAGAGCATCCACAGATAGTTCACTTGGTACAGTTCATTCTTGAATCTTCTCAGTCCACTCTGCAAAGAATTCAATCTTGAATTTTCTTATCAAACAGTTCACTTAGCATGATGTGTAATACTCCTCACCAAGGTTACCAAATATGATAGTTTCAGTGACATTTACCACATTCAATCTTTTATACTGGCCGTATAAAAACACAACTGGAAAATGAAATTCATTTAATTAGGAAATTATAATATAATTTTATTAAAAGAGTTTTAAAGAGTGAGCCTTCAGATTATAATTATAATATACAAGTTACATTTTTTTTACCAGAATGATCAACATATTCACAAAAATACATCAGTAAAGTTGATTTCCTATTCATCTTATGGTGTTAACAATTTTGATTTTGTCTTATGTATTGGTCTTTTAGGTTATTACATGTTATAATATTTTTAAAATACATATTTGATTGTATTTCTTCCTGTTTTTATTTTTTTCAATAACCATTGTTTTCCTAAATCCAACATTCCCTTTTGTATCTTGCTCTTGACTAGTAAATGAGTAGAAACACAATTTAAACAAGGCTGACAATGGATTAAAATTATAACTTACAGAGGAAAAACAGACTCGACTCCAATGCCAGCCACTAGTCTTCGAATCCTAAAAGTTGTACTCAAACCAGCATTTCGCTTTGCAATAACTATTCCTTTTAGGGTTGAAACCCTGCGCTTATTCTCAGGTACTTCCTGCTCATGAAGATTTAAAAAACACTAATCAAGCATAAAAGGACATGGATAAGCAACCAAGGGAGAAAATGAAAGAAAATCTGATTTATAAGCAAGTACCACTTTGAGCTCTACAATGTAGCCTGGCTTAATGTCTGGAATCACCCTCTCTGCTTTTACTGATTGCACTGCCTCTTTCTCCAAGATCTATAATATAAAATTTTCAACACATCTCACCCCAAAGTAAGGATGAATTTATTTACAATGACTCAAGTTGCAATCAGGAGAGAGTAATTAGCAAAAGACCATTAGCCCCTCTATGTGAGCAGCCACATATAGTGATGTAATATTTTTGGAATACCTGCATTATGTGCCTTGCGGTTTTGTCAAGCCTTTTAGTTTTGATGTGAGGAGCCATTTCCTGTGCAGAGTTGGCATCACTTTTTAAATCAACATCAACCTTGGCATTATCAACATTTGATATATGTGGTGGTTTTCGAGACATCGTACTGAAGTGTCCTCTACTAGAAATATAAGAGGCAAAAAAAGATTTCTGAAATGTCGTAGGAAAAAGTTGCTGCTTCATCAGGATATATGATGATGGTCGAATAGTATTATTGCATGAGAACCTCAAGTCAAAAGATTCTTTATGCGTGGCATGTGGTGTAATAATCTGAGCATGCAACAGAGAGAGTGGTTGATCAAAGATAACAATGACCTAGATAAAATCAATATATTTACAATAAAGGAACACAAAATAGAAGAAAAAATTTCCCAAACAAACTGTATAATACATATGCATTCTAAAATGGTCCAAACATGAACAATATCGAACAAACCTTCATAATAAGCTTAGGATTGAAACCTTAAAGTTTCATCCAAGGTTATAAAAATGGAAATGGTTGGAAGGCAGTCATAAAAATCTCCTTGGGGTTTTGGTTTCTTTTGTAGCAAGGTGTGTCCAACTTTGGGTTAGTAGCCATCTTTGCAATTATTTTCAAAAATATACTATCAAATCCGTCCATCATATTCTCTACTTGATGCTCTTGGTCTTTAGACTCTCCATCATCACTTACATCCTCAACATACATTCTTCTCCTTTATATTGTCTCCATCGCATCATGTCTAGTTGTAACCCTTTCCAACATTTCCGCTAAATTTGCAACTCTAGGAGCCCTTGGTTTCCCTCTTTGTGCAATGTCACATTATGTTGAGATGGGATTGATCTATAAAGTTACCATTGTATATAAAGGGGGGACCCAGGGAAAACGGGGTTCGAACATGTGACTTCTAGCGTGACAGATTAGCACTCTAACCGACTGAGCTATAGGAATTGGAAGCCTTTCCTTTTGAAGGGGACTGATATTTGCTCTTGTGCTAGGGATTTTTTGTTAGTGTTTGAGTCAGAATAAGATAGCAAGGCTATTCTTGGAGAAGGGGTTGTAATGTCCCCATTTTTACGTCATCCTGTTTTCCATAGTTCTCCTGATGCGCTTGGAGGGTTCCAATGTTTTTGGTGAGCTCAGATATCAGTCTCAATGGGTTTCAACTAAACCTACTATTTATAGTAAGCACTTACATGGCACCAATCTTTCTGAGTTTTTCTAAGTTTGTTTTCTTTGATCCTTGGAGAACACTACTATTTATAGTAAGTGCTTGCATGGCACCAATCTTTTTGAGTTTTCTGGATTTGTTTTTATTACAAAGTAATTGGTAAAATATTATGTGTTATTAACAAGAGCATAAGCTCAATAAATAGGGAAGACAAACTTTACAAAGAGGCAAGTTTCTAAAATAGAAACTGCCAGAAAGATCAGAGACAATCTTAAGAAGATATTTACAACAAGTTACAATATTGAGCATTAATACTAAAAATAATAAAATATTATTCTAATACCCTCCCTTAATGC
>MU228505.1:2668789-2681075 GCA_018584345.1 Thuja plicata
GATCCGTCTTCAACCAACTGCCGAATGTAGTGACAGTGAAGTTCTATGTGTTTGGTTCGTTCATGGAAGACCGGATTTTTGGCAAGTTTGAGCACTCCCTGATTGTCTGAAAACAAAGGAGTCGGACCGGTTTGGGATATTTGCATATCTACAAGCATCCGACAGAGCCAAACTGCCTCACAAGCTGCCTTAACAGCTCCTCGATACTCTGCTTCAGTCGAAGAGAGAGCCATCACCTGCTGCTTCTTACTGGTCCAGGTGACTGCACCAGAATCCAAACTGAACACATATCCAGAAGTTGATTTCCTATCATCAGCGGAGCCTGCCCAATCTGAATCTGTGAACCCACTGAGTCTAGGATCATCACACCTAGTGTAAAGAATGTCAAAATCTGAGGTGCCCTTGACATATCGCAGGACACGCTTTGCGGCTACCCAATGATCAACCTTGGGAGTTGTCATGAAGCGGGATATGTAGCTTACTGCAAAACTGAGATTAGGACGAGTGGCAGTGAGATAGATGATACTACCCACTAGTTGTCTGAATTGGGTTTCATCGACAAGAGGGGAATCAGACGTAGCTGATAATTTCAGACTAGTCTCCATAGGTGTGGAAGCAGGTTTGCAATCCTGCACGCGAAACCTGTAAAGCTAGCTTCGGGTATACTTAGACTGAGAAAGGAAGATGTTGTCAATCTGCCAAACCTCAACACCCAAATAGTAATGAAGAAGTCCAAGATCTGTCATATTAAAAGTGTTGCACAAATCTTGTTTGATGGCGGAGATCAATTGTGATGAATTCCCAGTAATGATTAAGTCATCCACGTAGACAACAAGAAAGAGAATATCATTACCAAAGTGTTTGATGTAGAGATAACTATCTGAAGGACTACGCTGAAAGCCACGAGCAACCAAGTACTGATTAATTTTTATGTACCATGCCCGAGGAGCCTGTTTAAGTCCATAGAGTGCTTTCTGGAGGCGACACACTTTGGGTTATGAACTGGCAACCTTGAAGCCAGGAGGTTGCGTCATGTAGACTTCTTGTAGTTCACCATTGAGGAAAGCACTCTTCACGTCCATCTGATAGACTTTCCAACCATACTAAGCTGCAATGGCGAGGAGACGAATAGTACTCATCTTAGCAGTAGGAGCAAAGGTCTCCTCGTAGTCAATGTCTTCTCGCTAGGTGAATCCGCGAGCAACTAATCGAGCCTTATATTTGTCTAAGGTACCATTGGCATGATACTTGACCTTATAGACCCATTTACAGCTAATGGGTTTCTTCCCGTGAGGAAGATTTGAAAGCACGCATGTGTGATTCTTCTGAAGACTTTGGAACTCAGCATCCATTGCATGTTCCCATTCTGGAATTCCTTTGGCCTCGGCATATGTCTGAGGCTCATAGATGTTGTGGATGTTAGCCTTAAGAGCAAAATTGACTGTGTTATGCTGGATGCTCTTTTTTCTGGAAGTTCTACACTTAATGAGCTCATCAAACCGGAGATCACTGATGGTCTTAGCCCACCATTTGGGCCGAAGGGTAGGTGTGCCAACATCAGGAGCGGGAGGAATAACTGGAAGAGGAAGCGGATCAGGGTCAAGATCAAGAGGAAGGTGTGCATCTTCCGGAGGAAACTCGGGTGGTGGATTATCAAGAACAGAGTTGGTAGCATCCCTCCCATCAGGTGAACCAATAGGAAGATCAATACTCAAGTCAGAGGCCTACAAAGGCGGATCCCCAGAACGAAATGGGCCTCGGTCTTCATCAAAAACAACATCACGACTGAAGATAACACGGTCAGTGTCAATATCAATCAGGCGATAAGCCTTATGGTTGTCACTGTACCCTGTAAAAATGAGCTGCTGACTCTTGGAATCCAACTTAGTGCGCTTAGCATCAGGAATCCATCCATAGGATAAAGAACCAAAAAATTTCAAATGGCTGATCCCGAGGTTTGCGACCAGACCATGCTTCCTCAGGAGTCATATTTTTAACAGCATGAGTGGGTGACCTATTAAGAAGATAGACAGCTATGAATACTGCTTCTACCCAATATTTCCTAGGAACGTTTCTTTGTTCCAGCATAGACCTAGCCATCTCTGTAATGGTGCGGTTGCGACGTTCGACAACGTCATTTTGCTGAGGAGTGTAGGGTGTGGTGAACTGACATTTTATGCCATGAGTATCACAGAATGTAGAGAAAGCAGACGAACAAAACTCCCCTCCATTATCAGACCTAAGAGTAATAATAGAAGAACTAGACTCTTTTTATACTAAGGCCTTAAATTTCTGAAATACAGTAAACACATCTGATTTTTTCTTTAGGAAATACACCCACATTTTACGACTGAAATCATCAACAAAAAGCAAGAAATACCTGTACCCAGTAACAGAAGGAGTATTCATAGGACCACATACATCAGCGTGGATCAGTTGCAGTACCTTGGAGGCTCGCCATGAGTCACCATCCTTGAAGGGTGTCTGGTGCTGCTTCCCAGCTTGGCAAGCTTCACAAACCCGAGGATTCTGAGTCTGAATATCAGGTAGGCCATGGACTAAGTTGTCTCGAACAAGCTGTGTAAGATACTGAATATTCAAGTGACCATATCGTTGATGCCAGAGACTGGTGAGAGAGAAAGAGTGTGTTGTGAAGGCATTCTCAAGAGAATCGCCTGTGTCCACAAGTCTATAGAGACCATGATCCTCAATGCCAACAGCGAGAGTAGTGTGAGAAGCACAATCAACAATCGAGCACTTATGTACACTAAAAATAACATCCAACTGAGGAGAATGTCGCATGATCTAACTGACTGAGAGGAGATTAAGTTCCATGCTAGGAACATAGTGCACATTGAGGAAGAGATGTCTTCCGCCTGACTATATTTGAACATTGCCCTTGCCGACAATGGAGTACTCTTCACCACCTCCAAAAATAACTGAGTCCGTGTAGGGGGAGAACTCAACAAACCAATCACACATGTGAGTAAAATGTCGAGAAGCACAAGAATCAATGTACCAGGCAGAAGACTTCACATGGTCTGCAGGTTTTTTTTGGCCATGAAGGCAAAAAAAGCAAATTCTTGCTGCTCTGTGTGCTTAGCAACATTTGCTTGGGGCTGAAACCCTCCCTGCTTCCACTGCTCGGACAGTCTGGTACGGCAATCTTTGATCATATGACCAAATTTGTGACAGTAATTGCATTGCACCTTTTTCTTAGAACCATCCTGAGATTGAGAAGGGCCCTTCTACTGAAAGGACAGATATGACTGAAATTTGCCCTGATCCTTTTGAGAGGATTGGGCTGGGAAGGCCTGTTCTGAGGAGGACGAGGTGGCACTGCTACCAAATTGTTGTTTCCAACGATCCTGCTAAAGAAGTTTGGTGCACAAATTTGGGAATTTCAGATCCACATTAGTCGAAGTAATGTTGAGAGCTTCTATGAAGTGCTCATAAGAGGACTGTAGAATTTTCAGAGTAATGACTACCATATCTTCTTCCTCCATCTTCCGACCGATAGCGTCAAGTTGATCGCGAATGTCTTTAATCTTCGTAAGATGCTCCTGTAAGGACATGCGTTCATCCATCATGATGGAGAACAACTGGTTCTTCAAAAAGAATGCGCAACTTTTGTCTAATGTCTCATGCAACTCCTTTAGATACTTCCAGATGTCGGCAGCAGATTTTCCAGAGGGAATCTAAGGGAGTTGTTCATCGATGACAGAGAACTTGAGAAGCATGACAGCTTCTCGATTCCAATCGTCAAACTTGTCTTGATCTGCAGGGACAGAGGTCGGACGAGTCTCGATGTCGAGAACAAGCGCATCCATACGACGGTACTCAAAGATGGTCAACATGCGCTGCTTCCAGGTGTTATAGTTGCAACCATTGAATCGTTGATTGCCTTCCAACATCAAGTTGGTGAGTGATGCCATCTTGCACGCTTCCCAATGTAGAGAAAGTGAAGAATAAAGAAGAGGCGCGAACCCGGAATTCAAAACACAAATCCCAATGTAGAAAACAGAGGTTGAATCAGGTACAAACATCAAGAAAATGAAGAAGTATTGCTGGCACGGATTTTGAGATAAATTTCCAGCTGCCCAAAAAAATCCGACAAAGATCTAGAAGAAATCTGAGAAAACCCAGAAGGAATATGAAATCGGATTTGAAATTTGCTTGGCACAAATTTTGATGCACAGAAAACGATGCACCCAGAAAATTTGGAGACCGACCCAGTTGAGATCTCGAAAAACACACCAAGAATTTGTAAGAAGATTTTGAATCCGGCATGAAAAAAGAGGGTTTCGAATGAAAACTCCAGCCGGCCCAAAAAAACTCCCAAAAATTTGCAAAGAAGCTGCAAAAATGGGTAACCTTCGAAAACCCGCCACAAAAGGGGTCATTTTTTTTTTCAAGAGTGCAAACCCACTTCCGTTTTTGGACAGGCGTTTGAAAAAGAGGGCCGAAAAAACGTCGGCTAGTAGCAGAAAAACGTGAAAACGTTTTGCAGAGAAAAGGGCTCAAAATGAGTAAAAACAACGTCGCGCGGGTTGCAGGGATGAGTGATGCTTTCGACCAGCAACAAACAAACGGCTCTGAAAACCCTATTTCGGGTCTTTGAGCTTCAGGAGATGGCGCCCAGACAAATGCGTTTTGCCACAAAAACACAAAAACGTTAGAACAAAGAAAAACGACTGAAGGCAGGCTGTAAATCGCGACCAAAAATGATTTGCAGATGAAAAAACCGAGCCAAGTTAGGAATCCACAAACGCCCGCAACCCTGCAATGAATCGGCTCAAGAGTTTTGATATTTTTTTTTTCAAAAACCTTTAAAAATCAAAATTCTTTTAAAAAAGAAACGAAATTTTTAATCTTTATGCTCTGATACCATATTACAAAGTAATTGGTAAAATATTATGTGTTATTAACAAGGGCATAAGCTCAATAAATAGGGAAGACAAACTTTACAAAGAGGCAAGTTTCTAAAATAGAAACTGCCAGAAAGATCAGAGACGATCTTAAGAAGATATTTACAACAAGTTACAATATTGAGCATTAATACTAAAAATAATAAAATATTATTCTAATAGTTTTCTTTGGTCTTCAGAGAATACTTCTATTTATAGTAAATGCTTGCATGGCATCAATCTCTCTCGGTTTTTCTGAGTTTGTTCTATCTGGACCTCGGAGAACATTGCTATTTTTAGTAAGTGGTTGCATGGCTGTCATGCCCTTGGCAATTTAAAAGAGGTCACAACCTTAACATAAACCAAATCGCAGCATTTAAACTAAAATCAGAATGGATGAAACAAGAGGACAACAATTTATTTAAGATGTCAATTAAGGAGATCGATAAGTTTAAGCTAAGGATATTGTTTTAGCAACAATTATTTAACAAGCCAATTAAAGAATGAATTAAAAGAATATCTAGGGCAGCACTTTCCTAGAATTAAGGATATTTGATTAAAAGTAATCAAGGATAAAGCTAGCGGTTAAGAGGAAGAGTTGCAACTCTTTACAAGGGCAGCAATTGCAACTAGGTGTGTCCTTTCAAAACAAAAAGGTATGACACTTTCCATTATGGAGGGTATAAAAGGAAAGAAGCCTCATCTGTAGAAGACATTCAAAAATGGATCAAGATCGAAACTGAGAAAGAAGGCATTCAATTCAATAAGAGATTTGCAGTCTCACAATTAATCAATTAGACAGCAGAATTATAACCCGTTGAAGTATTTTCACTAAGTGCTTTAAAAGTGACTTTTTGATATTTAACTTAAGTGAATTAATATTTCAAAAAGTGTCTCCAATTGGAATGCCTAGGTTATGGGAGACGTAAGTTGTTTTTAGAAGTTATATAGGGGCCTTTTATGAGGGAATAATATCGAATATCTGAATTTGCCCTAATTTCTCTCTCCAATTCTATGTATTGGGATTTGGGCTCTCATTTTGCTTGTGCACAAATAACAAAATGTTGTTGAAATGAACTTGGAGAGTTTCTCTTTAGATTGTTGAGAACGAAAACCCTCTTCAATTAGCCTGGTTTCGGTGTTGCAAGATCCACCCTAGCTTGCTGTTGCTTTCAATTAGAGTTTGCCGTGATTTTGCTCAAAATTTGGGTTTGATGAAGGTGAAAATATATGAGGTATTTTGATTTGGGATTGCACATTTTGATGAGATTAGTCTCTTCTTGGAATGCAAATCGTGTTTGATAGGTTTTGGCTCTTTCCAAATGCTGGCTGTACACTTTTCAGCCATCTTGAAAATCAAGTTTTGGTTCATATCTCCGGAAATAAACTATATTTGCTTCTAGGTATTGGCTCATTTTATTTCCCTAGCTGGACAACGCATCTTGATGTGCTATTTGTTGGGTTTGAGTGATATTTGATTTTTCTAGTCAAATTGCCCTTGGTAGTGTTGAAGATATGTAGCTTCAGGAGATATCTCACATACCTGAGATAGTTATCTCTGTTTGAAAAAACCATTTCATTTGGACAGGTTGCTGTTCTACATTGTATGTACCGCATATGATATTAAATTGAAGTGAGCTGATCGTCTTTCACTCTGCCAGCGATTATTCCTTATTTCCTATCGTTCGCTATAGGCTTCGAACGGTCTGGGCGTTTCATATTCTTATGCAATAAAGGATCGGTCAGTTATGATATGGAAGGGTCACCGTCTTGTACAACAGCAGTATACTCATTCAACACAGCAGACTAATTTTGTGGTGTCCGTCTTTTGAGTTGGTATCACATGTAATCCGGTTGGAATTTGTAGCTTTGTCTATTATGCTTTCTGAGATAGTTGAAAGCGGTGATTCTTGTTGTTTTCTGTAACAAGTCATTGACACTGTGAGATTATCATGAATGTCCACTGTGTATGTCTATTATTGTAAGTATTTATTTTCTGAGTTTATCGCGAGTGTTGAAGCGTGGTTATTATAGTTCGTAGGATCCATTGCTATTGAAAAAGGTAGTATGTGTGAAGTATATCTGTTGCAGGTTCAATATTTGTGTGAAGAGATTGTTGTATATTGATGATTAAGAGTGTGCATGCTCAGAGGAGAATTGACTATAGTTTCAGTTTGTGAGCATTGTAATATTCAGACTTCTTTCATTATTCAATAAAGTGATATTTTTGGTGTGGCTGGGTTGTTTCCCTCAAGTTGGAGGGTTTTCCCAGGGTAACTATTGTGTCTTGTGTTTTTGAGTTATCTATTCTCTGTTTTGTGTTATTTCTACTACAAAATATCAACATGGTATCAGAGTGGGCTTAATCAAGTTAAGCGATCAGATTCATTTCTGTAGCTGTTGAAATTAATGGGTAGATCGAATTCTAGCCTATTATTATTTTAATTTGGAAAATTAAAATAATAAATTAAATGATGAATTAGATGATCAGGCCCTTTTATCAATCAATTAAATTGCATTGAAATAGTGAATAAATTTATATCACCATGTATGAAATAGTTTGGGCTGGGAACAAAGTTAAAATTAAATTGTAAAATCTTATTGGCGCCAAAAAAGGGCGGACTTGGTAAATTGAATTTGTAAAGTGCTCATATATATGTATGAGGCATGGTATTGTGAAACAAATAGATATGTGAAATACCTGCAATGTATATTCAAGATGGTGAACATTATAAGGCAGCGATAGTCTAAAATACAAGCAATACCTGAAATTCATTTATGCAAGGCAGCGTATACTATCAAGCAGTGATCTGATTATATCCAAGGTAGCGATATTATACTTGGACAGCGAGTTATACATAGACTCTTTGACAGCGACTTCATATCTTTGGCAGCGAATATTATAAGGTTGCGATCCAAGGCAGACTGAACTCACCAATTGCAATAACAGTGCTCTGTTCTAGACAGTGGCGACTTACCTGGACAGCTAAATATATACATAACTTGATCTGCGATCTGATCCATATTATATACAGGCCCAAGACAGAGATCTGAATCAAACCAAGCAATCTGGATATATATACACTGATTACTATCTGTGGTATATGTGATCTATACACTATGATCTGAATGCGAACTCATAACAAAGACAATCAGTTTTGGCGATCTGAACATACATCCATTTGGACTTGTATACATTCTGTGCATACTCATTGCTGCGAATACAAGGTTATTGTCAAGCAAATCCCATAATACATTCTGATTCAGATCAGTAAACTAAAGACCAGATCTGGGCGAATATACTGGACAGCGAACAAAGGTTCAGACCTTTCAAGGATCTACATCTATTCTTTGGCAATACATCTGGGATCTTCAGAAAATCAATATCAGTGAGTTATGTAATTTGATTTTGAAAGGGCAATAATGAATGATCTAATTTAGTGCTGGGTTTTTCCCTCCTATCAGGAGGTTTTCCCAGGTTAATTGCGTTGTGTTTGTGTGCTTCTCTATTGGATTTGTTTTAATTCAATATTCAGATTTAATTATTACATCTGATCACTAAAATTAACATGGCATCAAAGCTAGGTTCGTACTAACCTTTTGTGATCAGATTTTAGAGCGTTGTCAGATCTGGATGACTGCCTAGGAGTGTCGAAATGCTATCCCTGGATATTGGGACATCTTACCAATTCTTTGTTTTTCGAAATAAAGAGTATGCATTATGTTCTGACTCTATGAACCTTTGTGTTTTGATTTGTTTGTTTGAAGCACTCTAGGATTTGAAGCTTAGATCCATATCTGATTCAAAGTCAAGTGATATAGTATCTTCTGTTCTGTAAATATTAAAGGCTTGGAATTATATTAGATCGAGATGTGACTTCCTTAATGTCTAGGTGTTCTTTATAAAATAATGAGGGCATGAGCCTAGTGACACTTGATAGGAAATTTACAACATAAAGAATATATTCTTTCTGATTATATATAGATTACAAGAGACTTGTGACTATTTTCAGACCAGTCTCAGCTTGCAGAGATCATACTCTTATTAGTTTTGGTTATAAAAGGGAAGATGCTTTATATACAGTTGTATGTTTGGTTGGTGCTAGTAAACATTTGCAAAATATATAATTTTATCATGTTGATGTAGTTGTGAAGCAGAGATATACTGTGTTTAATCAGCTTGCTTTACTTATGACAATGTGTGACTACAATTATTGATCAAAAGTTGAAGACAGGAATTATAAGTTGTTACCTCTATAGTTTTAGAATCGTATGTGTATCTCCTTGCATTAGAACATAGCTTTGGAATGTTCTGGTGACCTTTGATGTGAAAATTGTTAGTATACCTGCTTTATGAAGAAGTTATGCGTTAACTTTAGCTGGTTGAGTTACTTCTTTAGTTGGGTTCTCATTATGGTTATATACATTGCAGTATACTAATTGCTTTTGATTCATGGAAGTATAGTCCACTATTAGACCCTCACTATCAAATAAGTTAATTGCTTATCAAGCAAACATAATTGGTAGACTTATGTGTTCTCAGATTTTAAAATAGAACCTTTCTGGTTACAAATAGAAAGATCATTGGTCAGCATACTTCACTCTTTTTGTAAACATACTGTGGCACCAATGTAAGGTACCCAACTTAATTACTGAAAGTTATTGATACTATTAGTACTTCTTCAATACTGATAAATACATTACCTATCTCATTGGGTTTTGCAATGTGATTATCAATTATAGATCTTAATAGAATTTTTTAGTTCTGATATCTGCAGATTCATCTTGAGGAGAGAACCTACTTCTCCTGCAAGATCATGTTTTACAAGCTCCAAGGTTGACTGGTTCAGATCTTCAGACACTGTTGTATGATTCTATGGTTGGTAATCACCATGGTAGTGACTTCAATCTGACTCTTGCAGGTTCCTATGACAGCCTCGTGTTCTTCTAGTCATTCTTATTGATGTTATTCTTGGTTGGTATGAATATGGGCTCTTCTTGCTCTATGAAGTATTGACTTTCCTCTTAGATAACTTGTGAATTTCTTTATTCTAAACTTGTGAACTTCTTTTCAATATAAATTGCTTGCAGCTAGTTGGGTGTATTTGCTAATTGCATTTTGTTATCGCGATGTGTGAATTATCTTTTGACTATGATTATTATGGAAGATGATGATAGTGTATATATCCACATTTGTTGACTTAGAATTCTCTAAGTACTAACAAATCTGATGTTGTGAATTCCATGTTCTCCATGCATTGCTTCTCTATATTGCTAAGTCTTCCGATGATATCAGTTTGAATACTACCTTTCTTTGTGAGCTAGGTTGTAGACATTATTAGGTTATGCTGATGGTTTAATGTATGTACTCACAAAATCTGTGATTCAATTTTATGTGGAAAATCTTGGTAAGGCAGAAGATGAGCATGCATGACTTGATCCTCACTTATGTGTTCTTTTGCGCATCCTTTATGAAACTTAGATGTTGTTATAACTTGAATGATGTTTTGGATATACAAGTTTCAGGTTGTGTTACAGGCTGGTTCTTTTATAAGTTGGGTATCAATCACATGAGCATTGATACATCATTGCCTTTGATCTAAGTTCTATGTATTCTTGTGATAATAGGATGAATGCATGCATAAACTGAGTCTCTATGCTAGGTTGTAGTTCCTACATTCATTGTTTTGTTCGTGAAGAAGATGCCTCTAAATTGACATGAATGTTATAATTGTGATTCAAGAATGGAGTTGCGCATAGTCATGACCGTTGACTTGTCTATATATCTTAAAAGGATTGAAACTTCAGGTCATGAGAATCAGATGAAGGCAATCTCAGCATTATTGATCCTTGCTGAAGTGCTAAATTGCACAACTATAAGGAGATAAGCATTTCATATTGTTCATGAATCTTTTATGTAGTTTTCATCAGAGAAATAAATCAGATTCTATGAACTGTTACTAATCTCTCTCTTAAATGTTTCCAGGATGGATTGAGAAGCATAAGGATAGTGAGAGATAGTATCCAGAGGGAGAAACAACCTGATGCATCCTATGAGGAAATCTCGGGCTGTCAAATGAAGACTAAGGTTGCTATTGAGATCACTTCAGAAGAATGTTTCAGCCTGGGATCTGTCATGATTGCTTGGGGCAGCAGGAAACGGTCCTCTGTTGTAAACGTTCATACTCTACCGAAGTCAAGGCAGTAATATACAGCTGATGATGCACAGGTATTTACTCTGGAGACATGCATGACACAACTTGACTATGAGCGGGCCTCCTTGTTTTACAAAGAGCAATCAGGGAGAAGCTAGAGTATCTGCAAGGATCTCGATCTTATTGATTCAGAGGGAGTGAATCGGGTCTCTCAAATCAGTCTGAGGACTGTGATTTATGTAACAAAATTCTATATATTTCAGCAGGAAAACATAATGGTATATATCACATGTGGATGTTATGTGATGTGATTTTGAAGTGATATTTACTCTTGTATCATTCATGGACGTAGCCATGATGATATGTTCATTTCCACTCATGGGTGTAGCCATAACGATTCCACAGCCTTGGCTGACGGGGAGTCTCAGTTTCTTTGATACACTTAAGTGTATCTATCGCCCTCTGCGGGCAATGCATGGTGGTAGTGCTTTTTTCTTTGAGAGAAGATACGAGGTAAAAGACCTCTTCCACCCTCTGCGGGCAATGCAAGGTGACATCGGAAGAGGTAAGAGATCTCTTCCATCCTCTGCGGGTAATGCAAGGTGGATCCATCCTCTAAGGGTATGCAAGATGGATTTCATGGAAAGAAGTCCATGATGTGTATTTATATATTCATGTTTATTCATTTCTTACAGGTGTGCATGATAAGATTTTGAATCCATCCTCTGCAGGTATGCAAGATGGATTTCATGGAAGGAGTCCATGAATTTCTCTAGAATCCTCCCTAGCTAAGAGGGAGTGTTGAAATTAATAGCTAGATCAGATTCTAGCCTATTATTATTTTAATTTGGAAAATGAAATAATAAATTAAATGATGAATAGATCATCGGGCCCTTTTATCAATCAATTAAATTGAATTGAAATAATAAAATAAATTTATATCGCCATGTATGAAATAGTTTGGGCTGGGCCCAAAGTTAAAATTAAATTGTAAAATCTATTGGCGCCAAAAAAGGGCCGACTTGGTAAATTGAATTTGTAAAGCACTCATATATATACGAGACATGGTATTGTAAACCAAATAGATATGTGAAATACTTTGTAATGGACACCCCTGAATGCCCCAAAAACTAAACCAATCGCTGAAAGGAATTATGTCAAACAGTTTGCATTCAACTCCTTATTTCTCCATTTAATATTTTAAACCCCTTATAACTCCGGAAA
>MU228505.1:2687762-2700556 GCA_018584345.1 Thuja plicata
TTCCTTTTATTCTATTTCCAAGGGTCCGCTCAACTCACATGGGCAATGTGGGATAAAAGATGTACAATATAAAACATATATTAAAATATCCCCTTATGTCTCCCTTGGGTACACATCCCCATAAAATGAATATTAAAGTAACACTTTAATATTTTACAATTAAATTAGATGTTACTTTAATAAAACTTCAGGCATTAAAATGTATTAGCAATCGGACTCCGAATAATGCGAGTGATAGCTCGTCGAAAAGCTCTCACCGAGGAGTATCAAATTCAATCAACAAAATTGACCTCCACTGTGTCCTGCTGACTTACTAAAAATAGTAAGTAAGCCTGAAACTGAGTAAATCAACTTCGTTTTGGCCCAAACTGGAAATGACTAGGCCAAAACACTCCAGGATCCCCTTAAACCCTTCGTTAGCCCTCAGGACCATGTAGAACAAGGCTAACGCACACACACTTGGTCAACTGCTAAAGTGGGGACATTACATACTTGCAATGTATATTCAAGATGGCCAACATTATAAGGCAGTGATATAGTCTAATATACAAGCTATACCTGCAATTCATTTATGCAAGGCAGCGTATACTATCAAGCAGTGATCTAATTATATCCAAGGCAGCGATATTATACTTGGACAGCAAGTTATACATTTGACAGCAACTTCATATCTTTGGCAGCGAATATTATAA
The DNA here is from genome assembly GCA_018584345.1 of Thuja plicata. NCBI lineage: Eukaryota > Viridiplantae > Streptophyta > Pinopsida > Cupressales > Cupressaceae > Thuja > Thuja plicata. Next base: position 2,688,455 of record MU228505.1, read on the forward strand.
GGTTGTGATCCAAGGCAGATCGAACTCACCAATTGCAATAACAGTGCTTTGTTCTAGACAGTGGCGACTTACCTTGACAGCTAAATATATACATAGCTTGATCTGCGATCTGATCCATATTATATACAGGCCCAAGATAGAGATCTGAATCAAACCAAGCAATCTGGATATATATACAGCGATTACTATCAGTGGTATTGTAATATCCCCGTCATTAAATAAATAATAATACTTGTATTTGGGTTCCGATTGATTTAATTTATCTCGGGCCCATCTTTTATTTTATTGTAGGTGTAGGTGTTGTCGTGTCGACTTTATTTGTACACCTCGGGAGTTGTCCGACGGGTATTTATGACCGGCGTGTAGGATGTATTTTTCATGTTGAGTTTTGATATTTTATTTGTAATTGCGAATTCTTGTTGTAGTTCTGTTGTCTGCCATTTCGGAGGTGAAAGACCCTCCCTATTTGGAATTTGCAATTTCGGTGGGATTCAACCCTCACCCTACTCTGCTTGTTCTTTGGTTCCGGATCTGGCAAATCTGAGCGCTGTCATTATTAATATTATTCCTCTTTGCAAGTACTTGTTCCATATTTGTGCTTCATTGTTTAGTACCAGCAAATCCGTCGGAGTAACATCCAATAAATTAGCGCACCAAAGGAGAGATTCTTAAGCCGAAGAAGAGTGTCTGTATGGCCTTGTTTCCCTTCAGCGTACGGCTGTGATTTCTCCCACCGTACAAACTGTGGTAGGCATCGTATGGTCTGCTAACTCCACCGTGCGAGCCCTCTTTCCCTCACCGTACGGCACTAGCTTCATTTCCGTTCAGACCATCCAACCACCGTACAACCATCAACATCAACCGTACAGCTTCCTCACATACCGTACGATCCCACACTTGTCGTACAACCTCTTCCTGACCGTACGAACATTGCACTCTTGGACGCTATGTACGGGGCAATTACTTCACTTCAGCTTGAAATCGGAGGTCTCAGAGGGTTGGGGACATTACAGTGGTATCAGAGTTGGTGATCTTGCAAGCTTGTTGGGTAGTGAATGCAGAAAGAGTTTCGCATATACGCCAGAAGGAGGTACCGTTCTCTCGACAAAATGGGGGAGCCACAGGATCCGACTATTGCAGTTATGGAATTATTGAGGGAGTTAACCAGAAGTCAAGCTCAACTCAATGATACCATGATCAAAGGGCAAGAACGACAACGACTTGTGGAAGAGACTTTGCAGAAATTAACTGAAGGAAGGACGAATGGGGAACAAAATGGACACGATTGCGGTAACTCAGTCACAGCGAGAGCAAACTCTCATACACGCCCTCGATCGTCTATGCCGACGTTTCCGCCAAGAAATGAAGCGTTTCAAAGGGAACTAGAGCCCACCTTCGCGGAAATGCAGGATTGGAGGAACAAGAATCTCGAGGGTGACCTGTCCTTCAGAGATTACGTTGAGCTGCGAATGAAATGCTCAAAAGGCAGTTGTCGCGGCTATTACAACGATGGTCTTCAATGAAAGATAGGCAAGGTAAATCTATCATATTTTGAGGGAGCCAGATCAACAACTGCGCAGGCATGGGTACAGAAGACGGACACATACTTTCAGCTTAACCCGATGCTGGAGGAGGAGGCTATCAAGTTTGCAGTGCTCCACCTGCAAGGGATCGCGCACGAATGGCGGCATCATGGTATGGTAGCCCTCGGTCATGATCAAATAACGTCATACACCGAGTTCACGGAGAGGTTGATAGACCGCTTCGACGGGAAAGATCCAGTACTTAATTTTAAGGAGCTCGCTCAACTGAAGCAATCCGGGTTAGTTGACCACTACATTGCTGAATTCCAAAGGCTATCTGTGCTGGTGACAGATATCTCAGAAAGGCACTTGATTGTGTTGTTCATGGATGGACTGATGGAACCTCTCAGAGGTTGGGTAAAAGGATTCAACCCCATCACACTCACAGAAGCAATAAAAAAGGCACGCGATATGGCGACTTCTTCCTCTTCCTCTAGGAATTATTCACACCCCAAGCCACCACTTGCTCCGAAGGAAAGAGACAACAAACCCCCACCGAAGAAGCCACTGTTGGATGAGGCTACCAGACAGGATCTGAGAAGAAGGAAACTTTGTTTCAATTGTAAGGAGTCATGGGAACCAAGGCATTGATGTCTGGGCAAAGGAAAAATCCACTACATTGAGGTGATGTCCAAAGGAGAAGAAGACCAGGAAGAACCCGAAGCCGAAGGGGACAGACAACAAGATTCTGACCATGCGGAAAAGATTGCCACACTGGTTCGTAGGGGAGGTGTCAATGCGGCACTTGCTGGCACCCCAAGGTGTACAATGTTCCGTGTACGGGGTACGCTCCAGGGACAGCAGGTTGTGGTAATGCTCGACAGTGGGGCCACACTCAACTTTATTAACTCGTCACTAGTCAACAGAAGAGATCTGCATACAGAGGCACATCAAGGGTTTGAAGTCAAGGTGGCGGGAGGAAACCTCTTGACGTGTACCCATTTGGTTCCGCAACTGAGCATCACCATGGGGAACCACACAGTAACAAACGATTTCTTCGTGGTAGATTTGGATGACATGGAGGTTATACTAGGCATCCAGTGAATGGAAACTCTGGATGAATACACACAAAGTTTCAAGAGAATGGAGTTCTCTTTTGAGGTGGATGGAAAGAAGGTGGTACTGAGGGGGATGTCTAACGACGGTCCGAAGGAAATCTCAGCACGACGAATGGAAGCCCTTTTTAGACACGATGACGTCGTCTAGGCCGCACACTAATTGGTTTCAATCGACCCTCTGAAGGGCCAACAGGCGTACTACCATGACGACAAACTCCAGACGGTGTTTAACAGACACAGTTTGGTCTTCGCCGACATCCCACCTGGCATACCCTCGCACCGAGGTTTTGAGCACACTATTGAGTTGGAAGAGGGAGCCAAGCCCGTCATCACCACTCCATACCGCCATCCTAAAAGATTTAAGGATGAGATTGAAAAGACAATCCAGGAATTGCTCGACAAGGGATGGATCAGGCCCAATTCCAGTCCGTTCGCATCATCAGTGGTGTTGGTAAAAAAGAAAGATGGTACCATGCGGATGTGTGTGGACTATCGTGCATTGAATAAAAGGACCATCAAAAATAGGTACCCTATTCCCAGGATTGACGAGCTACTGGATGAGTTGCACGGTGCCGTCTATTTTCCAAAATAGAGCTCCGCTCAAGCTACCACCAGATCCGCGTGAAGGAACAAGATGTGGAGAAGACAGCTTTCCTTTGTCACTACGGACACTATGAATTCCTGGTCATGCCATTCGGGTTGACTAACGCACCCGCTACTTTCCAGTCCTATATGAACCACATTTTCAGCAAACAACTGCGAAAGTTCCTATTGGTATTCTTTGACGACATACTCATCTACAGCAAGACATGGGAGGAACATATTAGGCATTTGGACGAAGTGCTGGGAATCATGAAATCACAATCCCTATTCGCCAAGAGATCTAAATGTGAATTTGGGATGACAGAGGTACCATATCTAGGACACATTGTCAGTGGCCAAGGTGTTCAAGTGCATCAAGAAAAGATCCAAGCCATTTTGGATGGGCCGCCTCCGACTACTCTCACAGAGCTGCGCAGGTTCTTTGGATTATGCAATTACTACAGAAGGTTCGTGAAGGGTTTTTCCCAGCTCGTCGCACCCTTGACCGACCTAACAAAGAAAGGACCTTTCCAATGGAATGAACAGGCACAATGTACTTTCAACAAGTTAAAAGAAACCATGAGTTCATGTCCGCTCCTCGCATTACTAGATTTCACTCGGCCCTTCATCGTAGAATGCGACGCATCGGGAGAAGGCATCGGGGCCGTAATCATGCAGTACCGTCATCCAATGGCATTCGAGAGTCGGAAACTCTTGAGAGTGAAGAAGTTGTATTCCATCTATGACAAAGAAATGCTCGCCATCATGCATACCCTGACGAAGTTCAGACAGTACCTCGTGGGGTCTAAGTTCGTCATCCGTACAGACCACAACAGCCTGAGGTATTTCTTGGAACAGAAGGAGCTGAATGAAGGACAACAGAAATGGGTGAGCAAAATCCAGGCATTTGACTTAGATATTGAGTATGTTAAAGGAAAGAATAATGTTGTGGATGACGCTTTATCAAGGAAGCCCGCAATATGCTCGTCTCAAATTTCGGCGGATTGGAAGGCATACTTGTTGGTCGAATATTCTAAAAACCCGTTTGCATGTCAATTGATTGATGGCGAAGTGCATGATCACAAATACAAGGTGGTCGACGACATCATTTATTATAAGGACAGGATTTATTTAGTGCCCGAATCTAGGATGAAAGAAAAAAATTTAAAGGAGATGCACAACTCACCCTTGGTCGGGCATCGAGGGTTCCTAAAAACCTACAGACAAATTAGAGAAAGATTCTCCTGGAGGGTCTCAAGAACAATGTCCCACAATACGTTCGGGAATGTGCTACCTGTCAGCAAAACAAATCCGAGCACAGACTACCAGCTGGTCTACTACAACCATTACCGATACCTGAGGAAAAGTGGGATAGCATCTTGGTGGACTTCATCTCAAGGCTTCCCAAGGTGCAAGGGAAGGATTATATCTTTGTGGTGGTCGATCGGCTAACTAAATGTGCACACTTCTTCGCCATTTCCGTAGGATATCAGGCCACACAAGTAGCAAATTTGTTTTTTCGTGAGGTGTTTCACCTGCATGGTCTCCCTCAAAACATCGTCAGCGACAGGGATAGCCGCTTCCTCAGCATCTTTTGGACAGGACTATTTCGGCTTGCAGGGACGGAGTTGTCACCGAGCACTAGTTATCACCGCAAACAGATGGTCAGACCGAGATTGTGAACAAATGGTTGGAAGGCTACCTCAAGAACTATGTTTTGGCACAACAAAAGACATGGGTTAAGTGGTTGCATTTGGGTGAACAATGCTACAATACCACGTACCACATGTCGATTGGCATGGCGCCCTTCAAAGCATTATACAGCTATGAGCCGCCATCATTTGTTGATATGGCACTGGGCAATAGTCGCGCACCGAGGGCAAAGGATTGGCTACAAGAAGGGTTGGACATTTTGAAGTCTCTCAAGGAAAATCTTCAGAGGGCTCAGAACCAGCAGAAGATGTATGCTGACAGACACCGAATAGAGAGAAGTTTTGAAGTTGGTGATCTGGTGTACCTCCGGCTTCAACCGTACAGACAATCTTCCCTGAATACATGTGGCAAGGACGAGCTGGAGCCATGTTTCTACAGACCCTACCGGGTGGTGCGGAGAGTAGGTGAAGTTGCCTACGAATTGAACCTGTCGGAAGGTAGTCGAATCCACGTCTTTCACGTTTCTTGCCTGAAGAAAGGTGTGGATCAACACATCACGGTCTCAACAGATCTGCCACCCCTTGACGAAGGAGGGAAGTTAGTGTTAGAGCCAGCCGAGATCATCGACATTCGGGAGAAAAGGCTGAGGACAAGCACGGTCAAAGAATTTCTTGTACACTGGAAGGATCTACCACTAGAAGACGCTAGCTGGGAAGGCGAGCAGATTTTGGAACATCCCAGTTTGCGATTGCTTGAGGACAAGCAATATTTAGGACGGGAGGACTGTAATATCCCCGTCATTACATAAATAATAATAATTGTATTTGGGTTCCAATTGATTTAGTTTATCTCGTGCCCATCTTTTATTTTAGCGTAGGTGTAGGTGTTGCCGTGTCGGCTTTATATGTACACCTCGAGAGTTGTACAACGGGTATTTATGACTGGCGTGTAGGATGTATTTCTCATGTTGAGTTTTGATATTTTATTTGTAATTGCAAATTCCTGTGGGAGTTTTGTTATCTGCCCTTTGGAGGTGAAAGACCCTCCCTATTTGGTATTTGCAATTTCGGTGGGATTCAACCCTCACCCTACTCTGCTTGTTCTTTGGTTCCGGATTTGGCAAATCTGAGCGCGATCATTATTAATATTATTCCTCTTTGCAAGTACTTGTTCCATATTTGTGCTTCATTGTTTAGTACCAGCAAATCCGTAGGAGTAACATCCAGTAAATTAGCGCATCGAAGGGGAGATTCTGAAGCCGAAGAAGATTGATTGTACGGCCTTGTTTCGCTCCATCGTACGGCTGTGATTTCTTCCACCATACGGACTATGGTAGGCGTCGTACGATTCGCTGACTCCACCGTGCGGACCCTCTTTCCCTCACCGTACAGCACTAGCTTCATTTTCGTGCGGACCATCGAACCACCATACGGCCCCTCACACCGTACGACCATCAACATCAACTGTACAACTTCCTCACATATCGTACGATCCCGCACTTGTCGTACAACCTCTTCCTGACCGTATGAACATTGCACTCTTGGACGCTGTGTACGAGGCAATTTCTTCACTTCAGCTTGAAATCTGAGGTCTCAGAGGGTTGGGGACATTACAACTATTTTAAGGGCCTCCCACCCTGCTACGGGTGAGAAACAAGTCGCCCATAGAATTTTAGGGCAGCCATCCAACTATATAAAAAAGGGCACCACCGGTAACCCATCCTCTTTGTTGGAACCCGCAACAGGGATAGTTGACTGAATGAAGCTAGGCTATACTCCATCCTGAACCAGCCACCGTACAGGGGTGAAAAGCTTGGACAACAAGTTATACATGGACTCTTTGACAGCGACTTCATATCTTTGGCAGCGAATATTATAAGGTTGTGATCCAAGGCAGATCGAACGCACCAATTGCAATAACAAAGCTTTGTTCTAGACAGTGGCGACTTACTGGACAGCTAAATATATACATAGCTTGATCTGCGATTTTATCCATATTATATACAAGCCCAAGACGGAGATCTGAATCAAACCAAGCAATCTGGATATATATACAGCGATTACTATCTGTGGTATATGCAATCTATACACTACGATCTGAATCTGATACATCCATTAGGACTTGTATACAATACAGTGATCAATCGTTGGATACATTCTGTGCATACTCATTGCTGCGAATACAAGGTTATTGTCAAGCAAATCCCATAATACATTCTGATTCAGATCAGTAAACTAAAGACCAGATCTGGGCAAATATACTGGACAGTGAACAAAGGTTCAGACCTTTCAAAGATCTACATCTATTCTTTGGCGATACATCTAGAATCTTCAGCAAATCAATATCAGTGAGTTATGTAATTTGATTTTGAAAGGGCAATAATGAATGATCTAATTTAGTGTTGGGTTTTTCCCTCCTATCAGGAGGTTTTCCCAGGTTAATTGTATTGTGTTGTGTTTGTGTGCTTCTCTATTGAATTTGTTTTAGTTTAATATTCAGATTTAATTATTACATCTGATCACTAAAATTAACAGTAGCAATTCTGCTTATTCTTCTTCTCATTTGTATAAGTTTTTTTTTTATTCTTCAAGATAGTTAACAGTTTGAAGGTTGAAGATAGGCTTGATGGCGCATTGAATTCCACCTCTTCGAAATTCAGAGTTCTTATCTCTCTAGAAGAAAATGATCTTCTAGACTTCGTGGAGAAGGATGTGTCTGAGCCATCCGATGAGCCTGAGAAAACTCAATGAAGAAGAATAACATTAAGGCTAGGAATTTTTTGATCAAATTTGTGAAGGATCATCTTGTGCCTATCATTTCCAAAATGAAGACAGCTAGAGTCATGTTCAAGACTCTTCGAGACCTGTATGAGATCAACAATACCAGCAGAGCTCTTGCCTTAAGACAACAGCTTCATCATATTAAAATAGCTAAAGGAGAGTTAGTCATTTCCTACTTCATGGAGATTACTGAGCTAAAAGATCAACTATATGCAATTGGAGATATAGTTGAAGATAGACGTCTAGTTATCTTGGCTATGAATGGTCTCCCTCAATCCTGGGAATCATTCATCCAAGGCATTTGTGGTAGATCTGAAATTCCCAAGTTTGATCGTCTTAGAGTTGATTGCATTCAAGAGGAATCTAGGTTGATATCAAGAGGAAATGGAAGAAGCTCTCATAATGAAGAAAATCATGTTCTTGTTGCGCATACATACAGAGGAAAAGGAAAAGAAGGGAGAAAAGGAAATTTCAAGAGAAATAGAGATAATAATTCTAATTCAGATCCTGATCCAAAGAAGAAGGATTACTCTCACATTAAATGTTTCAGATGTGACAAGTATGGTCATTTTGCTCAAGATTGTGTCAAAAGATCTAAACATCATGCTGCTGCTGCAAATGTGGAGGAAATGTCACCTAAAAAGGAATCCAGTGACAACTCAGAAGGATTTCTATTCATCTCAGCTCTCTCAAGCAATGTTCCAACCAATAGCAAAACTTGGTTGACTAATAGCGGTGCTTCACATCACATTAGAGGATATCGAGAGCATCTTTCTAATTTGGTAGAAAGAAAAACCAATTTACAAGTTATAATTGGAGATGATGCAAGTTATTCAGTAAAAGGTGTCGGAGCCACTTCTCTTCAACTAGATTCTAGCATCCCTCTTCATTTGAGTGAGGTTTTGTTTGTTCCAGGAATTAAAAGAAATCTGATTTCAATTTCAGCATTAGAGGACAAAGGGTATCAAGTGCATTTTGTGAAGGAAAAGTTCTTGCTTGGTCAAAGAACTCTAGTATCAATTATGTTCGTGTGATTGGTGTTTGTTAAGAGAGTCTTTACAAACTTTCTCTTCATCCAATTCAAGCATTAGTACATGACTCCATCAATTCAAGTGAACTTTGGCATAGGAGACTTGATCACTTGCACTTCAAAACTCTTCCATCCATGGAGAAGATGGTTACTGGTTTACCAAAGCTTAGTTAGGAACATGATGGCATTTGCAAAGGATGTGCATTGGGTAAGAATGTTAAAAGTTCTTTTTTAGTAGTGAAAGTAGATCAAAAGGTATTCTAGATCTGATTCATTCTGATTTATGTGGACCAATGTTTGTGGCTTCTTTCAGTGGATTTCGGTATTATGTTATTTTTATTGATGACTATTCTCGAAAGACATGGATTTATTTCTTGAAATCTAAGGAATCTGAAGTACTTTGTAGATTCAAAGAGTTCAAAGCTCAGGTTGAAAATATGTCAGGAAAAAGGATCAAGGTTTTGAGATCCGATAATAGAGGTGAATACATTTCTGGAGGCTTTCAAAATTTCTGCATTGAGGCAGGGATTAAGAGGGAGTTTTGTGTCCCTTACAACCCTCAGCAAAATAGGGTTGCTGAAAGGAAAAACAGATCCATTGTTGAGGCAGCCAAAGCAATGATTCATGATAAAAATTTGCAAACTTTTCTTTGGGCAGAAGCTTCTAGAGCTGCTATTTATATTCAGAACCGGAGCCCTCATAAAATATTAGAAAATATAACTCCTAAAGAGGCCTTCACAGTTGTTAAACCAGAAGTTAGTCACTTAAGCATTTTTGGTAGTCTTGTTTATATTCATGTGCCTAAAGACAAAATATCTAAAATAGAACCATCAGGCAAGAAAGGAATATTTGTGGGTTACAGTGAGTCTCCTAAGGATTACAGGATTTACATTCCAGGGCAGAAACAAATTGAGATCAACAGGGATGTATCTTTTGAAAAAGAAGTTGCCTTCAAAAGATCAAAAGGGTCTTCCTTAGAGATGGATAGCGAAGAACAAAAGACAAATCAGAATTTGGACATTTATCTTGATCATTCTCATGAGATTCAGAGGGAGTCCACTGAACCTGAGGAGATTTTTTATTTAGCTGATCCCATAAAACCTACTAATGGACCAAGCAACATTTCCACAAGTAGAAAGAGACCTCTACGGGCTAGACAAACAATGCAAGAGGCAGAAAATTATGCAGCTCCTTGTGGCATTTTTAGAATAAGCAAGACACCGCAGCAATTTTCAGAATATGTGGCATTAATGAGTCATATTATTGAAACTAAACCTTCTAGCTTTGAGGAAGCATCAAATCAGCAAGTTTGGAAGGATGCCATGTTAGAAGAATATCAGTCTATCATCAAGAATGATGTTTAAATTGTTGTACCAAGGCCTAAAGGAAAATCAGTTGTGTCTTTCAAGTGGTTGTTCAAGATCAAGCATGCAGTTGATGGAAGTATTGAGAAGTACAAAGCAAGATTTGTGGCAAGAGGTTTCTCTCAAAAGGAAGGTATAGATTATGAGGAGACATTTGCTCCTGTAGCTCGTTATATATCTATCGGGACTATCATTGCTATTGCTTCATCTAAAGGCTGGAAATTACATCAAATGGATGTAAATATTGCTTTTCTTGATGGTGTAATTAAGGAGCATTTATTGAACAGCCAGATAGTTTTGTGATTCATGGGAAGGAGTCTCATGTATGCAGATTGAAGAAGGTGTTGTATGGCCTTAAGCAAGCACCTCGTGCATGGTATGAAAGGATAGATCGATACTTGTTGAGCTTGGGATTTTCCAAGAATGATGCAAGTTCGAATCTTTACTTCAAGATAGTTAATGGTAAAATTTTAATTTTAGTTCTTTATGTTGATGATTTATTTCTTACTGGAGAAGATAGTCTCATTGTTAAATGTAAGAAAGATTTAACCTCTGAGTTTGCGATGAAGGATCTTGGTCTCATGCATTACTTTCTAGGACTTGAAGTGTAGCAAAGATCCAATGAGATTATTCTTAGTCAAGGGATATATACTATAGATATCTCGAAGAGGTTTGGGATGTTGGATTGCAAGGCCATGTCTACTCCAATGAAGACAAATCTGAAAAAGTTGAGAGCTGCCACAGCTAGTTTTAATTTGGTAGATTCCACCATGTATAGACAGCTAATTGGTTTTTTAATGTATTTAGTGAATACTAGACCAGATATTTGTCATGCAATGACTGGTCTTAGTCAATTCATGTGTGAACCAAGACATATTCATTTAGTTGCAGCCAAGCATATCTTGAGATACTTGCGTGGCACAATTGGATTTGGCTTGAGATATGCTTCAAATGTAGATCTAAATTTACAGGGGTATTCTTATTTTGATTGGGCTAGGAGTGTAGCAAATATGAAAAGCACTTCTGGATGTTGTTTCAGTTTGGGGTCTGCCATGATTTCCTTGTGTAGCAGAAAGCAGACTTTTGTGGCTCAAAGCACTGCAGAAGCTGAATATATTGCAGCATATGTAGCTGCTTGAGAAGCAATGTGGCTTCAGAAATTTCTTGCAGGTTTGTTTGGTCAAGCATTAGAGCCAACTGTGATTCATTGTGATAATCAAAGTTGTGTAAAGCTTTCTCTGAATCCAGTATTTCATGATAAAACAAAACATGTGGAGATCAAATATCATTACATCAGAGATATGGTGCTGAGAAAAGCTATTAAACTTCAGTATATTTGCACTGATGAACAAACAACCAATATTCTCACCAAGCCTCTCTCTCGGGTGAAATTCGTGCATTTTCAAGACAAGCTTGGAGTTGTGGAGAATGTTGTCCTTGCTGAGAGGGAGTCTCAGCATTAGTGATTTCTTTTATTATATGATAAAATGCATATTTCTCTGAGAGGGAGAAATATGAGGTGAAAGCCCATGAGATATGTTGTCGTTTTTTAAAATGCATATTTCCCTGAGAGGGAGAAATATGAGGTGAAAGCCCTTGTGAGATGTGCTCTTTCAACACATGGGAGTTGTAATGTCCCCACTTTAGCAATTGACCAAGTGTGTGTGCGTTAGCCTTGTTCTACATGGTCCCAAGGGGTAACGAAGGGTTTAAGGGGATCCTAGAGTGTTTTGGCCTAGTCATTTCCAGTTTGGGCCAAAACGAAGTTGATTTACTCAGTTTCAGGCATACTTACTATTTTTAGTAAGTCGTCAGGACACAGTGGAAGCCAGTTTTGGTGATTGGATTTGATACTCCTCGGTGAGAGCTTTCCGACGAGCTATCACTCGCATTATTCGGAGTCTGATTGCTAATACATTTTAATACCTAAAGTTTTATTAAAGTAACATTTAATTTAATTGTAAAGCATTAAAGCGTTACTTTAATATTTATTTTATGGGGATGTGTACCCAAGGGAGACATAAGTGAATATTTTAATATATGTTTTATATT
>MU228505.1:2723011-2749505 GCA_018584345.1 Thuja plicata
ACTATGTGGGTATTTAAATAAATTACATATTTGAAAAATAGACTCTGAGCACTACATTTTCTATTAGTGGATTTTTTTTATATTCAATCTCTAAGTGCCTCAAATTTTGACATCAATTGACAGACAATTTGAAAATCAGGGAAAACACTTCCACTTTTTGCCCAAAAAGTGGACTCAACTTCTTGCTGGCACCCTTACAAGAGGCTTATAAATTTAAGGAAATTCTCCAGGCATATGCCAAAGCCTTAGGATAGGAAATCAACCAGGAAAAGTCTGAAATCTTTTTCCTCAATACTGATCCAACTCTAGAAACCGACCTTTGTAAGACCCTTAACCACAGAAAAGGATCACTACCATGCAAATACCTTGGCTTATCCTTAGATAAAGGTACTAAAAATGGTAACTCTTGGGAACCCATTATTTCAAAAATTAAGAAATTGACAGCATCCTAGAAGGCTAAATGGCTTTCTTCAGTAGGTAAAATGGTGATGATTAAGTCTGTACTAGCCTCTATTCCCATTTACTAGATGTCTTGTCACCACCTCCCTTCTAAAAGCAGCAAGAAAATTAATAAACACATTAAAAAATTCTTCTGGCAAGGAACTAGTGATCAACATAAAATACCCTTGGCAACATGGGAAACTTTAAGCACACCTAAAGAATATGGAGGCTTAGGATTCGAAAACATTAAAGAGAAAAGTAAAGCCCTTAGTGCCAAACTAATCTGGAATCTCCTCAACAAACCCAATCTGAAATGGGCTAAAATTCTACAATACAAATACCTCAATGGCAGGGATTCCACAACTATTTTTAGAATCATAAATATTTTGAATGGCTCACGAATATAAAACTTCATGAAGGATTGCAAGAATATTATAGGGAAATGTCTCTCTTGGAAAATTAACAATAGTGTAGATGCATTATTTTGGGAAGACTCGTGGGAAGGTCTCCCTCCCATTTCTAGCATGTATAATTGGGGTGATACCATCCAAACACTCCAGTGATGTTGGGGTAAACATGTCCATAATTACACCATACCCCTAGAAGATATGGCCCTTGACATCCCCCAATGGAAAACACTTGATAACATCAATATACCAAACCAACATAAAGTAATGCTAACCAACATCTTAGAAAATAGGAAAATAATCCTTAATAACAAAAAGGATTCCCTCCTATGGAGAGCCTCTAATGATGGAAGATATAACTCGAAAGACGACTACAAACTAATTGTATTTAAGCATCAATACAATAACATGGATCTCCCTCTGCACCTATTTTTGGACAAGCAAGTCCTTCCTAAGGCGGGACTCTTTTCATGGTTCGCTATTCAGAATAAACCACTCGCGACTGACCATTTTACCAAAATGGGCTATGAGGGCCCCAACAAATGCTACCTCTGTAAAGGAAATTCTGAATCCACTGATCACATCCTCCTAAATTATCCATATGCTAGGAAATGCTGGGAATGATTTTTTGTTAAACTCGGATACATATCTGCATTTCATCATAGCCTGAAAGAAAAGTTCAAAATGTGGCCCAACTATCACAAAAACAATATTTATAACATCTTATGGAAGGTTTGTTCGTCGATTCTAATATGGCAAATATGGAAAGAAAGAAACCAAAGACTCTTTAAAGACAAACACATGGAAGTGGACCAACTTTTAAACAAGATTAATGCAAGCATCATCGAAGTAATAAATAATAGAATTATGAATCAACCACAAACAAATAAATCAATGACAACTTGGGATGGTACAATGAGACATCATTGGGTTGGTCTTAAGATCCCTCCCTTGTCTAACAAGTCTAACATTGATAAAGCCAAAGCTAGAATAGAATGTGTATGACAACCCCCTCCTGAAGGTAGATTTAAACTCAGCTTTGATGGCTCCTCCAGAGGCAACCCGGGTCCTGTTGGAATTGGTTGTGTGGTCCATGACTCGAATGGCCTTGAAATAGCCTCCCTTGCCAAATCATTAGGCACTACTACTAACAATATGGAAGAATTGAACACATTAGTAGGAGGCCTCAAATTATGTATAAAATTAGGCATTACAGACCTCGATGTGGAAGGGGATGTTGCCATCATTATTAATGCTCTTAGAACCCAATCCATTCCCAACTGGAAACTAAGAGAAATCCTAGACCTAACATTATCCATTGTAGGAAAATTTAGTTCTATTACATTTAATCACATGTATAGAGAAGGGAACAAGAGGACTGATGAACTCGCCAATCTAGGTACATATGGTACCTCAATCAACCCCTGGGAAATTTGATTCCTTATTGGCACCCTTCTAGATTTACAACTACTTTCCTCTCTCATCTATTATATCCCAATTAATCACTAAGACCCACCTTGATACCATCAACTAAAATACATTTCTATTCAAATGAGCAATAATCCATAATATAAATAGTCACAATTCTATATAAATTGTTGTTTCTGATTATTTACCAAGAATAGTTAGTTTACCAAGGATTTAGCCCCCATATTTTACTAATACTCACATACTCGCATGTTAATTAACACCTTGATAAGTGTTTGCCACTTTTCTACTATCCTCTATGGGCATGCCCTTTAAGATAACAGAGGGTCACAAAAGGCAATCTTTCAATCTAATAAAATGAACACATCTTTTATTAATTTGAATGATACTAACAATGATCTCAGCATGGCATGAATAAAGTGTTGTTGTTAGGAGCCAGATGGATGCTTCAGTCAGTAATACATAGTATGATCACTCACCCAGGCAAGATGAGACATAAATACTCCCTCCCAATGTAATGCAATAAAAAGCAAATAGTAAAAAATGATGTAATGTAAATAAGAAATCGAAATGTCTGTATTATCTTATCCTCTTAGTATAACGAGGGTAAATCTTTAAATTGTTGTAAATAGGGAAATGCCCCTATCCCTCATAATATGTAATCTTTATGGGAGGGACAAAGGTCTCTGGGCAAGACTGGAGGTTTTCTTGACTCCATTCTTTCCTACCAGTGCCCGCTTGAATGGAGCAAAATATATGTAAAATTTATTCCAAGTGATTAATAAAGATTTCAAAGCCAAGGCCTATTATCGAGCAAAAAAAAAATTGCTTAATAGGATTTTTATTTGATAAAATAGTTGAAGGTGATAATAAAATAATTGTCATATTAAAAATGCAATTTCCTTTTAAAAAGTATAGAATATAAATTTTCTTATTTTATTCTATAAAACAATTAGAAAGTGGTAATAAAATAATTCCCTATTAAAATCTAATTTTTTTATATAATATATAAAAAAGGTAATTTTAGTATTGGAGCAATTGTGTATGAGTTAAAGAAATTCAATTAAATTTATTGGATATAATGATGGATATGCTGAAGCTTAGTCCATAGTAGGGGTATTGTAAATGTGAGGCATGAAAAAATATTGCAATGTTGCTGATTTCTGATTTCTGTTAAAGTAATTAAAACTTTCCATGTTTCTTAGTTTAGTTCACTTCACCATTGTTTCCCTTTTAGAAATATTGCTTGCAATTTCTATTTAAGGAGCTCTAATCTCCTTTGGTAAATATTGAAATACCATTTCATATAATCAAAGCTAAGAAAAGTTTAGTGACGATTTTTTTTTGGTTTAATGAAAGTTGTGCTCTCTTGGAAATTACTTTTCAGAAGAAAAAAAAATTAATTCGATTTAAAAATAAAAATAAAAATCAAAGGTTGTGTCTACAAAACTCGAGGGTTTTTTTCCCTAAGAATTGCAGGTTGTTTATGTGCGTTCATGTGGATGTGAAATTCACGGCTATGCAAAAACGTGTCCTTGTGATTCATATTTATTTTCCTCAGAAGGTCGTGTGGGTCTTAATTCTGTTTTCAGTGGAGGAACTTTTATTTTGGTGTCGTTTTCACAGACACGAATTTTCAGAGGAATTGTGATTGAACGTTAATAATATTTTAGATTATAAATGTTATTTATTACTCTAAGATCTATTGGAGTCACATCTATAAACAAGAAAAATTTGATTAAAAGTTAATAATTAATTTGGAAGTGAAATAATTGGGCAAAATTTAGTAAGAGATATTTGAGAATTTTCTTACAAATGTTA
Source organism: Thuja plicata (assembly GCA_018584345.1). Lineage (NCBI taxonomy): Eukaryota > Viridiplantae > Streptophyta > Pinopsida > Cupressales > Cupressaceae > Thuja > Thuja plicata. The sequence continues at coordinate 2,727,109 of MU228505.1, forward strand.
TAAGGATTGAGATAAATTTGAAGTAAAATAATTAGAGAAATAAAGGTAAGTGAATTCATTTTAAATGTATTAGGAATGAGTGGTATATTAGAAGGCATGGTGTAGGTTCTATTTTATTAAATACATAGAAAAATAAAGATTATTGAATTCATTTTAAATGTATTAGAAATGTGTTACCTCATGCTTATTCTTTGTTTTTATGTGGTTGATAATAATAGGAGCAGTGCAAATTATCTATACACCTCTAACTTCTATGTTTCAACGCAATTTGGGTCTCATTCTATTTAATTTTAACTAAGTTTAGTCGGTGTATGGATAATTGAGTTAATTTTAGTAATAGGTGTATGGATAATTGAGCTTTTTTTACTAATAGGTATATGGACTATTGAGTTTAGTTTAGTAATAGATGATACATTCATAGTTGAGTTTAATTTAGTATATGTATTTATTGTTAAGTTGCTAAATAAATTCAACTTGTACTATTAAACAGATTGGAGATTTCGTGTAAATAAAAAAGAAAGAGGGAGTTACAAAAGGATTACAACACTGGCAAAACGATTATAACTTTCTCATGCAAAAATCTTTTAAAAATAAATAAAAGGGAAACTGAATTTATTTTGTGCACTTTATGTATGTAAAAATCTTTACAAAGGCATGAGGTAAACAAAATTAAATAAAAGAGAAATTAATTTTTTTTAGTTATTTACATTTTTGCAAGCAAAAATCTTTATGACATGATGTAAGAATAAATAATTAAAATGCAAGTTGAATTTATTTAACAACTTAACAATAAATACATATACTAAATTAAACTCAACTATGAATGTATTCCTCTAGCATCTATTGCAAAATAAATACAAATTGCTTGCAACTTCCTCCATGCTAAAAAAAAATTAAAAATAAATAAAAGGGAAACTTAATTAATTTTGTGCACTTCATGTATGTAAAAATCCTTACAAAGGAATGAGGCAAGCAAAAATAAAAACATAAATAAAATAGGTCATCAGACATATTGTTTCAAACTACAATGGAGTGTGGTGTTAGGGTATGTTATGCTTACAGTCTCTAGAAGCCATATATGCAAAACATTGAAATATAAATAAGCAACCCATAACTATTTCACAAAATGCCTCAGAAATGTGGGCTCATGGCACTCTTTGACAAAGAGGAACTGGGAAATTTTTGTGAAAGGTTAATGACCTTGAGAAAGAACATGTTGTTGGAATGATAGAAAGGTGTGTACTAAGAGGGGAGGGGTAAATCAGTACCCTTAAAAACTTTTCAAAACAAATCCTTGTAAACATAAACTGTATAAACCGACTGAGTAGCTTGCTTTCACCATACATGAAATACCATTGCAGAAATGTAAATGCATGTAATAAAAATAATAAAACATTCATGAAAATAAAATACACATAACACATGTATTTTGGTATCACATAAACCCTTGTTAGAAGGTAAAAACTGCAGTGGGGATAGAACCCACAAAGCTTCACTACTGTAGTAATAAAGTAGCATGTTAGGGATTACAAAGATTGATCACTTCTGGTGATCTTACCCTGTTAGGAGTAACAATAAGATTTGTTAGATCTACCTTGTGAAAGGATTTTGCAACATAATGTATGTGTGCACTCGGTTAGGAGATTTAAGCAAAGACGATTAAGTCTACTCTATTAAGAGATTTTGAGTTTGTTCCAATTGTTAGAGAGTAACAACAAATTGTGAACTGAAAAATACAATCTCAATATTGTTGATGTCAGATCCTTTAAGTACAATAAGTTGATCACCTTGTTGTGATTGATAATACCTTCTGTACTGCACAGTAGCCTTGTGCCTATTCTGAATAAACTGAATGCTTCGATGAAATCCATGTGCTAAAACCCTTGTCTGATCTTCAAATGTCCTTAGTGCAGTGACTACTTGATCATACTTCGATCATTATATTTCAAAATAACATCTTGACATTCATATATCAAACTATTTGACCTAATTATGGTTTTACAATATCTTAGAAAACCTAAGATCAATAGTTTACAAACTTTACCTTGATCATTTGTACATATGAAACATAACCAATAAATGATTACATTCGCAATTAATGTCCTCCTCGATCTTGGTAATCAGTTATCCAACTCGGCAAAAAGTTGTTACCTAAGATGATGTGTCATTACAAAATTTTATGTAACTATTGGTTCACTCTGTGAATATTGTCTCTTGGTGCTCGGTAATGTTGTTGCTCGGTGATTACTGTCATTGGTTAACTCTGCGCTCGTTGATCATTACCGACTAAAATGTCTTGACTGTGTTACCGACTGGGCAATGTGAATACTAATGACAACCTTCAAAATAATATGGAGTTGTTGGAAATGAGTTGAGCAACTAAGAGGGGAGGGGTGAATCAATTACCACAAAAACAAATCCAAGTCCCGTAGATGTCTTAAACAAATTTTTCATTGTTGCTTGGTTAACACAGATATTCTATTGTCACTCGGTTAACATAGAAAATCTTAAGATATTAACTATGATTATCTTTAGTAATTAATTGCAGAAACATAAACCATAAAGAAAATAAAATGTACACAGATAACACCAAGATGTAACATGGAAACCCAATATGGGAAAAACCACCAATTGCAACTAGTCACTATTTTTCACTCTTCTGAAGTGAGCCCTGTTAGGAGCCAGCCCTGTTAAAGGTCACAATAACACACTGCTAGGTGTGACCCTATTAGAGGATTTAATCACCCTGTAAGGGGTGACCTTGTGAGAGGTCTTCAAACACTTCAATATAGAAATGTCACATTGAGAGAGGATTTACAAAAGTCTGTTAAGTCTATTATGTTAAGAGATTTTGATCACTGCTACAATTGTTAGAAAGTAACAATGGATTGACCTGTTTTGATAAGCAATTGTCTTTGTTGATTTAGATCTTTGTTCTAGATTAAACACTTGATCCTCACTAATCAAATATTATGTTGTAGTCCTCTTTGTTCTGTCCTTAATTAGAATCCCATCAGATTTTGCCTTCACTCTTCATATCATAAACACGTATATACTTTCACACTTCCACACACTTTCTCAATATTCAATCCAAACTTGACCTTATATATATGATAAGCCTTGTCAATTCGGCCTTGATATCCTTCCAAATAAATAATAAAACTCATGTCTGTTGGCTGCATATAACCAATTATCCATAGAATATAAACTATTGTTTGTCAGCTGACACTAACTGTTCAACTCGATCAACACTGAAATCCTTCAACGCCCGACCAACACTCTAATGCCCGAGTGAACTCGGTTAGAACTGAAAATCACTTTGGTCCTCTTTAATGCCTGAGAGTGCTTGGGATGAACTAACTGTGCACGGATAAGATTAGACATTTGTGCAAACATCACTATACTTGTGTAAACATCAATGACAATACACAATTGAATAATTGTCATCAACATGAGTAACATTCTCCCCCTTTGGCATTAGTATCAAAAAATTATATGTATACATAGTAACTCCCCCTTTGTACATGCTCTCAATATATATATATGTGTGTGTGTGTGTGTGTGTGTGTGTGTGTGTGTGTGTGTGTAGACGTCCAAAAATATTAATATCATTATTAATATTAAATTCCCTCTTATTCCTCTAACTATTTAATTCAATCAATTAAATAGTTCATTTGCTAGTATTTATCAATAATCTAAATACTATTCTAATGTATTTTATTTAAATACATTTGCCTCACAAAATCCCCTCTTTAATAAATTTATATTTATTAAAATCCCTTCATATTCCTAATTCTTCTAAACTCTTATTTATTCAAATCTAATTTGAATTATAATCTAAACCCTAGATAGGAACCTATTAATCCAACCTACAGACCTACCCTAAGCCTACCCTATTCCTACTCTACTCCCATCACCTCATTTCCTAAGCATGTTTACCTACCTAACTGTCCTTTGATTATACTTAAAGGGTGATTCCTAACCTATTTAAGGCTAATTGAATGCTCACCCACATGGGGAAATTCTCTCCAAAATGGGCACCCATCCCTCTTAAATTCCTCTTACAATTTAGCCATCCCTTCAAGCCTATGTGTCCCTTATGTGACTCTTATGTGGATGCCACATAGATGCCACCTCATCCAAGCCCTCCTCTTCTACCCCAAAATTCTATAAATAGAGGCCTTCTCCTCTTCATTTATCATCTCTCATTGTGCATTGTAATTATGCTAGAATTGTTTTAGATTTTCATAGTTGTTTTCATGCTCATAGTTTCTTGTTTAATTCACTTAGAAATCACATGCTAGTATCAATTTGTTAAATGAATCATAGTTTCTTACATTGTCTTTCATTTCAATCATAGTAGTTTAATCATTTGGAGAAGTTTGAGACTAGTTACTCCATACTAGTTCTTGAATCCTTCTCTAAACTTGCATCAATATTACTCATTCCACTTGGGGATCCATTGCATTTTGTGTGTTTGAGAGAGCACACCCACATCCATCAAAATGAGCAAATCAAACAAGTTAAATAGGGTTCTTACTTGTTTTAGCTCAATCTGATGTTATTTGGTGTTCTTTGTTGCTTCCTTGCTCTTTCATATGATTTTTAATCGATTATATGTGCTAACCCACTAATCTTGCATGTTTGAGCTTGCTCCCAATAGGTTTTTAACCATTAAGAATTCCTCTAACTTGCGTTAATCAAATTTACTCTTTGGGGTTAAAGCCTCAGGAGTTGATTGGCATTTGAGCTTATACTTGGCTCTTGTCTAACTTAAGTGTGGCCTCGCGGTCTCAATCACGTTTATGTAACCACTTTTGTCAAGGCGCTCTATGGGGCTATACGCCTGAATCGTGCTTGCACGGACATAGAGGATACAATCAAACAGAGACACTTACTAAACACTCTAAGCATAGAAGCTACCTGATTCACCTCCAAATGGTGATTTATTATAGTGCGAGGGGAGGGAAGAATCTCCCCCCAAGATCCCCATCATATGTGTCCCAAGCTATTGTGTTGTGAGAGATCTTTGTAGCACGACAACAATACCTAGAAAAAGACAAAAATACGGGCACTCTTTCAGGGGTGACACTGCTGTGTGAGTTGACAAACTACTAAGCAATGGGTCTATAATATTTCATTCATAGTCAATTCCTTAGGTAGATGCGTGCTTGAAGTGCTTGAACAACATTTGCAAATCCAAAACACAACAGAATACCCAATAACCAATTTGTCACTTGTTTGTATACTTCAAGGTTGCTTTGTCCCTTGTCAGATTGTTTTCAGACTCCTGCATGTTATTTTTTGATTTGATTGTGTTGAAATTGGTTCTTTCCATGGAACAAACCTATTGACAATCAGAAAGAAATCAAGCCTTTGCTAAATCATCAAAACAATGTCCCTTTGCAAGATTACTGTGAGCTCCAATTTTCAAAATTTGGTCTTTTATGAGATATGTCCTAAAACCTCCAACTATTCATCCAAAATCATATCTATTTATAGGACATGACCGATTCCAAGAAGCATAAGAAGGTAAAAACTTTGTTACCACCTGTGCAAAGAGAACATAAGAATACAACCTGAGAGGCTAACAAGTACCAACACACAGTCGATTCCATCAAGAAAGAAATCCATAAATGAGAACAATTCGACAAAGTGATATATAACAACAAGATTGCTGACTTTATGGGCAAATATCATCTAAACGCTGCTTTTGTCAGAGTTGAGCAATATGACTAGCTGGTTTACCATGACAAATGAAAGTTCCTCCTCTTCTTAAGCTCACTTAGCATGCATTTTAGGACCTCCCTTAGGTTTTCATCTTTAGAAGCACATCACACACTTACCCTAGCATAATCAGGCATACTCCAATCCAATCCTAGTCAACCTAGCATCATCCAAATCATCATCCAAGGCATCCTTAATCACATCCCTCGCTTGGTATTGCATCCCCTTTTGAGTTGCTTAAAAACCTACATCTTAATCAAACCCCCATCCTTAAGTGTCCTTTACTAAGCATTGTTTAGGATAATCCCCTTTACCTTTGAAACCTCGTCACCTTGATCAAAAGGTTGGTTCGCATTGACAGAGAATCTCGTCTGCCTAAGACCACAAGTCTGTCTTAGGTAGACAATCACATCCACTTGATCTTACACTAGGGAAAGCAACCCTTAATCCTTGCATACATCAAGTTATCCTTAATCCGTAGGAGCATATTCATCATCCTAGACGCATCCTAGTCCTAGCATCATCATCCTTAGCTTCCTAGGCACATCCTTGCATCACATCTTGCATCGCATATCCCCTTAAGGTAGTCATTTCATGCCACCTATCACACGAGCCACTAAGAAGAAGAAGAACATGGACCCCAATCTCGCCGCTAGTTCATCTAATCCTGTGATTGACAACACTAACACCATGGTTTCTTATGCGCCTCAACCCAACAATCAAATTGAACACATCTGGGTAGATACTAATGAGACGCCTACCATGAGTACCATAGAAGCATTTATCAATCATCCAGGACATATCCACATGGTAAATGCCATGAGTGGATGTAGCCATAAGGACTTCAACTCCCAACTTGGATTATACCCACACTTGTCACATGACCTATGGCACTTCCAGGGGAATGTCCTCATCCTACTAGAAATGAAGTTTTTGATCCACTTCAGTGAGCCCTACAAGTGGGAACTCTTATCGCACAAGTAGTCCAACCTTCCATCCCACCCTCCATGCATGCAACACCTTCATCTACCTTAGGAACCCCGCCTCTTGATCCAACATCAGCAGCACAAGAAATACCCCCCATCGCTATGCAAGCACCTCCTTAGTTCACAGCCACTCCACTTTTGCAAACATTCCCAACATTTGTGGTGCAATTTCCACCACCACCAGTCAACACACAACAAACCACCATTCCACCCATCCCTACTCAACCTGTTCAAAGTGCAACAGCCAGTTTGCAGCATCAAAGCACCCAAGTCTCCATGCATATTCCGCCTTTCTTCACCACAGGCATGCCACCTACTAACGCCTATAACCAACCCTTATATCTTCAAGGGTCCACTTTCCCCACTCCACTAGCAACGCAACCACAATGTATGCCAGTGATTTTGCTACAAATGCAAACCAATCCAAATCCTCCCATGCAACAACCATCTACCAATCCCTTCATCATACCCCAAATACCTATCCAGCAGTAGCAACCAATCCAACAACAACAACAATCCATCCAACAACCAATCCAACAACAAAAATAACCAATACAACAACAACAACCACCTATTCAACAACAACAATCCATCCAGCAACAATCCCAACAACAACAACTGCAGCAACAACTTACCAACCCATTCACATCCCAAGCACAACAACAATAAATCAACCCCTTCACAACTGTGCAATCTGCCCTCCAAGTTGCACAACATCCACAACCACAAACATAGGGGGAAAATCCCTTCATGGCACAACCACTGCAACAGTTTTCTAATCCTTTCATCCAACCTGTGCAGCAACAACAAACTCATTCCGCCAACTACCTAGCCATGCCATCTTCCGCTGCATCACAAACCATCCCACCACCACAGCAATTCACTGCTCCTAGAAATACCAATTACCTTGCCACAACTGCTAGGGGAATTATGTCGTAAAACTCTTATCCTCCACCCTATGCAGGTGCACAATAGGCTCATCTCACTTATCCAATGCCTCAACAAATACAAGCATACTTCCAGCAGTTGTAACAACCTTATCAAGCGCCACCACCTCCTCCACTACAATATCCCCCTTAGCCGCAGCTTCCACCACAACAACTCGTATACACTGACCAACAACCATCATACCAAACACCACAGTATCCCCCACAAAATCCCCCATATTCACCATTTTATCCATATCAGGTTCAAGGAACCCATGCAATCACGGTTAATAATCCTCTCCCACAAATCAACCATGAGTGGGAGGAAATGAAGAATGCTCTCAAGGAGCTAAAAGTAGGTACTGAGGCTAAGAAATTCAAGTTTGAAGAGGTGTGTCCTTATCTATTTGATCGATCTATCACTACCATACCCTTCCCCAAACACTTTGAGACACCCAAATTTGATAAATATTGGGGGAAGGGAGATCCTGTGAGCCACGTGAAAGAGTTCTACATGGCATGTCAAGAAGTGGCCTATAGCGATAATTTCCTCACGAGACTATTTCCCAAAATCTTAGGAGGAACTGCTCTCGAGTGGTTCTACAAAATCCCCTACGGCACAATCTCTACTTTCGCTGAATTATCTAAAAAGTTTGTGGCCCAATACGCACATAATGTCGAAAATGAACTCTCACTCCTTGACCTATGCAACTCCAAACAAAAGGGAGGAGAAATCCTGGCTGATTACCTTCAGCGCTGTCAAGGGCTTACTACAAGGTTGTCCTATCAACCCCCTAAGCAACATCTTATCAAAATCTTCATTAACAACCTCCATCCTAAGCTCACCTATCACATGCGCATGAATTGCATACAAACTTATCAAGACATCCGAATCAAAGGCATGGATCTTGAACGAGGTCTCATAGAAGACAGTGTCATCAAGCACTACAAGGAGTCCCAACTTGACAAACATAATAAAGATCGATCACGGTACTAGAACAAGAACAAGAATACAATAACTGACGGAGCCACTGACACCAAACACGTTTAGGTTGTGGTAGCCGGTCCCAATACACCTATCCTAACCTATCAGCAAGCACCGCCAGTATACCCTCAACCTCCTCACATATATCAACAACCCACTCCCACATATCACCAACCAACATACCAACAAAACACACACCCTCAAGGTACAACTATCTATCCCCCTCCAGGGACATCATATCAACACAACTACCAAGGTCCTATGAACCAGAAAAATTCTATATCAGTCCCACATGGACAACAAAGGCCTCGCACTTCGAATGTGCCACAATGCATGTTTACCCCTTTGAGTAAACCCATAGATGTCATCTTCTGCAGACTGGTCCAAGTTAACCAAGTCATGTATCCAAAAATGCATCCATTTGATGACTCGACACCTAAGCCTGCCTGGTATAAAGACAACGAGTACTGTGAGTATCACCGTGTTAAGGGACAAACCATCCTCAAATGCATGAAGCTAAAACATTACATCCAAGATCTCATCGACCGCAAAGAGATCGAAGTGGACTCTCCTGCCCAACCATCGCCAACGCGGGCCTTAAAATCTATCAAAATGCATTCCCTGAACATAGTTCAGGTAAAGGCCCAGGCAATCCTACTCAATCTTCCGATCAGGGAAAGGGTAAACAAAGAGAAGATGCTAACAGAAAAGATTATACAAATGCATATATCAACTACGATAATCTCATCAGCTGCATATCCCAAGTCCAGTCATCTGTCAATGTCATCCATGTCAAGGGTGTCGATAACAATTGCATAGTCACCACTCGTAGAGGCAGAATAATAGTTGCAGGTGTTGGTCCCGCTCCATCTGCTGGTACCCAATACAACATTTTGGAACACCTAGGGAATACTCCAGCCCAAATTTACATCTTGGATCTCCTCCGCACTTCATCCACCTATCAAGAGATCCTTAATAAAGCCTTACAAGAATCCTGTGTTCCCAGCGACATCAACCTCACTAAATTCCAGAACCTTGTCAGACACCTATTTGCATCTTGTGGGGTCTCTTTTAAACCAACAGAAGTACCCTCAGAAGAACCTGATCATAATCTCCCACTCCATATTGCTATCATGGTTAAAGATTTTTCCATCAAACAGTCCATGATAGATAATGGTTCGACCCTAAATTTGTGTACTTTGAAATTCATAAAATAGTTGGACTGCACTGAAGCAGATATAACAAATGAGGTCATTACCATCAAAGCCTATGACAATCTGGAGGATACTTCTGAAGGCACCATATCATTACCCATCCAAGTGGGCCCTGTTATCCAGGATACATTATGTCATGTTGTTGATCTTGACCTTCCCTTCAACATCCTTCTTGGATGCCCATGGATTCATTCTATGCAAGTTGTCCCCTCCACCTACCATCAGTGCATCAAATTCCCATATAACAGCACTGAGATCACCATCAGTGTAGATCCCAAGCCCTTCGCATACTGCAATGCATTGGAAACCTCCTTTCCACATTCCAATCACTGTCTTAGGATCGATATTGGCACCTGTGTTGCCAGTTCATCTCAAACCCATTCAGACCCAGAAATAATCCTTTCCTCCACCCTATCCATGGTCAAGATCAACAACAAAGGTTGTAGTGAGTACAGTTTATCTGATGCCTTTATAGTTGGAGCACTGCCAATTGATCCATATACTCAAGGCCACCAACCTTATCTAAGCAAGACAAAATCGAAGACAACCAAGGTGCTACAATTCAATCCTACCACTTTTATCTCAAAGGGTACTTCGACTGGCCAAGAAATGACACCAAACATCAACCAATGGCTCTATAAGGATCCACCACCCAAGGACACAACTTGCCTCAATTACTTCAAAGGTAAGTACCCTGCAACTCACAAGCTGGTGACAAAAAAATGGAACTACCAAGGAGGTGGCCTTGGTTATGAAGAAAAAGGAATGAAAGATCCTATTGTACCTACTCGATGAGAAAAGCACCTAGACCTTGGCATGGAATTTGACACGAATGGGGGCACCAACGAAAACATCTATGCCTCTTATCCTTCCCTGGGCGAAATCACTGACATCAAAGATGTCCCGAAAGAGAAAGTTGTGAGATCCTATGATGATGTCTTTGACGATGAAACCTTCCTGGGAAATTCTGTCCTACGCCAGCTTTCCATTCTCTTCATTGACCTTCCCCTTCGCCATCCTGAACTCATAGACTAGGACCAACCAAGTGTCGTGCACATTGACGAGTTCCAAAGTGAGGACGTGCTCCTAAGCTTTATGGGAGCAATTGAGGAAAGCAATGATTGGGGGAAGACTCAGCATATGTCTTCAAAATGGACCCAAAGGCATTCTTTGGGGAAGAGGAGAACTTCACCCGCAAAAATGAAGAAGAAAACAAAAATAAAAAAGAGAAAAATTGATCCCCTAGTGAAAACCCCTGTGGGCTGCTATCTGATCATAAAAAAGTAAAAACAAAGGGCGTATCCGCTGGCAAAAACCTCTTTGAGGCTCCAGAGGATGAAGAATCTCCTCTTCCTCTAATCTGTGATTATAAGCCTGAACAGTCATCGATTCTCATTGAAGAAACAAAACCTGTCAACCTGGGCACCAAAGAAAATCCCGCCATCACATACATAGCAGCATGTTTGACTAAAGCAGAAGAAAGTGATCTTGTCACTTTATTAAAGGAATCCATCAATAAGTTCGCATGGTCTTACTCCCACATGCCAGGATTAGACCCTAACTTGGTGGTTCACCATCTTACAGTAGACCCAAACATCAAACCTGTCAAACAAAAGCTCAGAAAGATGCACCCTAAAGTGGCACTACTTGTCAAAGTAGAGCTAGAAAAGTTACTCCAAGCCAAGATCATCTGCGCCATTGACTACTCTGACTAGATTTCTAACATGGCACCCGTCTCTAAGCCTGATAAATCAATCAGGATATGTATAGACTTCTGAGATCTCAACAAGGCATGTCCCAAGGATGATTTCCCATTGCCAAACATAGACATGATTGTGGATCTCATAGTAGGACATGAGATGTTGTCACTCATGGATGGCTTTTTCGGATATAATCAGATCCGTATTGCAGAAGAAGATCAGCACAATAAAGCATTCACAATCCCTTGGGGCACCTTCTGCTATAACATGATGCCTTTTGGCTTAAAGAACGCTGGGGAAACCTATCAAAGGGCCATGACTGTCATTTTTCATGAGATGATACACAAGATTCTTGAAGACTATGTTGATGATATCTTGGCAAAATCAATAAAATGGGAAGATCACCTAAACATTTTGGAATGTGTCTTTGATAGGATTGGACACTACTGCCTAATGCTCAACCCTAAGAAGTGTGTCTTTGGGGTCATGTCAGGAAAACTTCTTGGGTTCATTGTATCCAGATGAGGCATTGAAATAGATCCAAAGAAGGTACAAGCTATCAGAGAGATGCCTCCACCAAAGACACTCTGACAACTGCACAACCTCCAAGGAAAGTTACAATCTGTGCACTGTTTTATCTCTCAACTAGTAGACAAGTTCCAACCATTCACTCATCTCCTGCGAAAAGATAACACATTCAAATGGGATCCTCAGTGTCAAAAGAGTTTTGACAAGATCAAATAATACTTGGCTAATCCACCCATCTTGGTACCACCTGTATCCGACCGCCCACTCATCCTATATATTTCTACTACTACAACATCACTGGGGGCACTCCTTGCTTAGTTGGATGATGAAGGTAAAGAGAGATCTATTTATTATATAAGTCGAACCTTAGTGGGTTATGAGCTCTATTATTCTCCTATGGAGAAAGCATGTCTGGTAGTGGTCTTCGCCACTCAAAAAATTTGCCACTATATGCTTAGTCATACAACCAAGCTCATTTCAAAAGTGGATCCTCTCAAGTACCTACTCTCTATGACTACGCTCATAGGTCGAATGACAAAATGGGTTATGCTGCTAAGCGAGTTTGGTATTCAATATGTAGACAAAAAAGCCATTAAAGGGCAAGTCATCGCAGATCAACTAGCAAAAGCACCATTGGTAGATGCATATCCTTTGATCACAAAATTTCCAAATGAGCATTTATGCATGGTAGAAGAGCAACCTACTTGGTAACTCTACTTTGATGGGTCCTACACAGCTCATGGCGCAGGGGCATGAATACTTTTTGTCACACCTCAAGGTGACTACATCCTATGTCATTCAAATTGGGATTTCCCTACACAAACAACATTGCAAAATATGAGGTACTAATTGCAGGACTCCGCATGGCAATAGAATGGAACATCACAGCTCTACATGTGTTTGGTGATTCCCAAATCATCATCAAACAGGTTCTAGATGAATATCAAACCAAGGATGACAAACAAATGCCATATAAGCAGATGGTTGACAAGATGAAAGAGCATTTCCTCCACTTGCAGATAACACAAGTACCACACTTACAGAACAAGGTTGCTGATGCAATGGCCACAATTGGATCCCTCTATGAGATTCCTCACGAGTCTACACAATACAAATTCTTTGTTGAGTAACTTCATGCTCCTACTTATGAGAATGATGAATCGAATCGCGTATGTGTCTTGGTTGGTCCCATGGTACCACGACATCCAAGCTTACTTACAAAATGGTATCATATCCCCTCATCTCACTGCAACCCAATGCCAAAACTTTATCCACAGAGCTTCCCGCTACACCCTCGTAGCCAACACCCTTTATCGTCGAGGCTATCACAACGTACTCTCTAGATGTTTAGATGAAAACAAAGCTGCCCAGGATTTACAATAGGTACATGCTGGAATCTATGGTGCCCACACAAGTGGCATGGTCCTAGCCAAGCAAATTCTACGTACAGGGTACTATTGGCCTACAATGGAACATGATGCTTGTGAGTTTGTCAAGAAGTACTTACCTTGTCAACAACATGCCAATCTGATCCATGCTCTTGCACAAGACCTCAGACCTATTGCGTCTCCTTGGCCTTTCTCTTTTTGGGGTTTTGACCTCATTGGTAAGATTACTCCCCTCTCTTCTGAAGGCCACAAGTACATAATCACAACAACGGAGTACTTTACAAAGTGGGTTGAAGCCATTCCACTCACCCTCACTACAGGTGTCCAGATATCCAAATTCATCCTCTATCACATTGTCTTCCACTTCGACATACCCTCCACCATCTTCAACGATCACAGAACACCATTTGAAAATCAACACTTCAGTGATCTGTGTACTCGCCTCCATCTCCATCATCATTTCTCTAGTCCATATTTTCCTCAAGGTAATGGCTAGGCTGAGGCAACTAATAAAATCCTCCTCAAAATCCTCAAGAAAGTTGTCAATGATATTGGTCGTGACTGGAATCTCCAGATCAACCCCGCCCTTTGGGCATATTGCACTTCCTACCGTACTCCTATAGGTACCACTCCATATTCCCTAGTCTATGGTGCTGAAGTAGTCTTACCAATTGAGGTCGAACTACCATCCCCCTGAGTATCACTAAGAGGCCTGGTTGATGATGAAGATTACCGAGTAGCATGACTCACACAACTTGATCTACTAGATGAAAAGTGCCAACAAGCCTATGATCACCTAATTGTCTACCAAAATAGACTCAAGAGGAACTATAACAAGAAGGTCCACCCATGCCAGTTCCAAGTGGGGGACCTTGTGCTAAAGGAAAATCAGAAAGTGGGTACTGATCGGGAAAAGAAAGGTAAGTTTGAAGTCACCTAGCAAGGTCCCTATGTTGTCACTGCATGCTTTGGTTCTGGGGCATATCAACTCTCCACTCCTAAAGGAGAACCATTGAATGATCCTATCAACATCATTTATCTTAGGCACTTCTATGCCTGACGGCTGGTTGTTCATTCTAGTGATCTGAGAAAATCCATAAAAGTATAAAAAGTCCTAAAAAAAGTACAAAAACAATGTAAAACAGTCCTGCAAAAAATCTCAAAAAAGCAGAAAAATGAAACTAAAAAATGGTTGTCTTGGTGAAAACCTGGCAAACAGGCACTTGGACAACATTAAAAACATCAAAAAGATCCAAAGAAAAAAAAAATCAAAGAAAAAGAAAGAATAAAGAGAAAAAATTCATCCAATGGTGAAAACTTGGCAATCAGGTGCCTTGGTCAAGTATGGGTGATGAAAACCTGGAAACAAGCATCACACATAGTTGACCATTCTATTATTTATCAAAATCTTGTTTCCCTCCATCACCACCATCACATCTCTGCAGACCTCAGCATTTCTTGTATTCTCTAGGTGTTCGCATATCACACGCACTAGTCCGAAACGATCCTCCTATCTCGTGTCCTGAGCTTTTTGTGTACACATAATCTTGTATATTATTGTCCATACATTGTACTATCTCAATCCATAAGCTTCAGTCCTATACATATTTCACTTAGCCTTTCACTTAGTATTACTTGTATATATCTTGTGTCCTCAGTTGGTATCCTTGCAGAACATGATCCAGTTACGCTCTTAAAATCTTAGGTTTCAGCAAGTGCCTTTTGACGACATCTTGGTTCCGCAGTTTGATCGCAGTGCACTTTTGACCAATCAGATTTATGAATCCCATCTTTCTAGAAAGGGGTCCATTGAGGATGTATCCTTCCTCCCGTTGACTTAATTCTAGATCATCATCCTCTCTAGGTTCTTGTAGGATGTATCCTTCCTCTTGAAACTAATCAATCAGCATACTAAACTATCTCACGCATCAAAACAACACGATCCAATCAAATCTCAGTAGCAATCTTTGTCCATGATCACTTGTAATTATTCACTTGTAATTAATCATTCGGCTTGGTCCTTGTATATTCATACCGTATCCAATCTTCTCACCATCACACTAACATCCTGAGTCATTGTCATGCTAACATTCCCTGCCCGGTCCTTCATAGTCCTCCTAGTTGGTTCATTAATTGATCGTAACACACACCAAAAATATGGGTCCCATCTCATCCATTGCATCCATCACGTCCATTGCATTTGGTTGTTGCATTAGTTTCATCATTAGATTGCATTGATCATCATTCAGTTGCATTGAGCTCATCCTTTCATTGCATGGTTTAGATTCATTTTATCATCCTGCATAGTTAAATCATTTAGATTCATTTTAGGATCTTGCATTGTTAAATCATTTCAATTCATTTTCATCTTGCAATGTTAAATAATTTAGATTGCATCTTGCATTATTAAATCATTTAGATTCATTTTATCATCTTGCATTGTTAAATCATTTCGATCCATTTTAGTCTTGCATTGTTAAGATTCATTTAGATTCATTCTGCATTCATATACATAGTCATTAAACATCAATATATACATTTCATACATCATAAATTCACAACATATCCTACATCCACACACGTCAGTACATCATATAAGCATCATCCATCCTGCATCAGTCATACATCATATATACATAAGCATAAAACCATCCTGCATACATAATTTGTCATACATATGCATCACATCCTGCAAGCATCACATGTCAGTAATCATATAAGTATATGCATCATAACATCATATAAATCAAAGCATGAGAATCATACATCATAAGAATCATAGAGCCCTCATTGATCATATATATATAACAAATGTCCATAAGTACAATGTCTGTCATCAACAAAATACATCGCGTTCACCTCGGTGCTAATATATGTATACATCTCATCTCAAAATGAAAAAATGTGTGTCGCATAGTCCTCTGATGAATCATGCTGGTGGCTTTGATAGTCCACCTCCCTACCTTGGTGGTGGATGCAGTGGCATCCCCACAGATCCTTGAGACTACGCAGTCAGACCTGTGGTCTATGATCGAGACCTCTCTGAGTACTCTCGCCTCTGTCCCTTAGGAACTAGCTGATGATACAACACTCGATCATGGGTTTCCTCTTTGCCTGCCCTGGTCGCATCTTGGTGAGCTGTGAAAGCCTCTGCCACAACCTGTCCAGCCCCACCTGCAATGGTTACCTGCCTAGCGATATCTCACTCAGTCTTGTATGCCTCAGCTCGCCTCTGTGTTGCATCCCTCTCTGAGGTCAATGCAAGGATCTGCTATGTGGCTTGATCCATCTACTCGGTCAGGGTCCCCCACTGGTCTGTCAATGTACCTATCTCAGTCCGTAGCTCTGTAGCATCCTGCATTAAGTCAACCATGGAAAACTCTCCCGAGTCAACCCTGCCCTGTAGAGTGTCAAGAGCACCCTCATCCCTATCCGCATGTGTTGTCTCTACAGCTAATAACCCTTGTATCTGTATCATCTCTATCTGTAGGCTGGTCTCTGATACCTCTGCCAACCCCAGTAAACTGCGCAGTCGTGTACACTTGGTCTGTAAGATGTCTCGCTCTACGATGACAATATCACGAGTATCATGTGCAATAAATCCTACTGGTGGCCCCTGTGGTACCTATACCTATGGTGGCACCTGTGGTTCTTGTACCTATCCTTGTATTGGCACTTGAGGTGCCTGGTCTTGTCCATCTCCTGGTGGCCCCTGTGGCCCCTGATCCGGTCTAGCCCCTACCTATGCCTCTGTCTAAGGTTTAACCTGTCTCTATTGTGGCCTCCTCCTTTTCCCTACTACTGAGGTCTCAAGGGAATCTCCTATGTCTGTCCCATCATCCACATCCATGTCTCCTATTGGCTGCTAATGAGAAGCCACCTGAGTTGGGTCTGTGAGCCGTAAGGGCACATGTGCGGCCCACCATGCTGTGTACTCAATAGTCATCCCTGGGTCAATAACATTTGGTTGCGCCACGAAGTCTACCCATGTCATAGTCCTCCAGGATGCCCTCACTATGAGAACATCAGTGTATCTCCCCCATACGCCCACCTCCCTAGTGACATGAGGATGTAAGTCATCCTTTTCCACCACCCCCTGCTGTAGTCTGAACTGTCTCATGACCCTGGATGGTCTTTATCTCTCTATCTGGGGGATGGTCCTCCCCAGAAGAAATCAATCATTCTATACATAAGAAAGGTACAGGAAGTCCTCAAAACCTTCCTCCACATCCACCTCCCAGTCCATCACTCCCCATGGCTTATAGAGTCTGTATGGGGTCCATCAGAAAACCTGCACCTCATCTAGCAGCCGGCGCCAATATCCGGTCTGACCTACAGAAGTATATCTCAAAGGTAGCATGTATCTACATGCATATGGCTCTCTTGGATATTGATCCTCTCAAACTCTCATTGATTGGAACACTGCAATGTGTTCCCATGCCCACACTAACAATAAAGTTACACCTGTCCCCATGTTGTGTACCCCACAGTACGCAGCCATGTGTAGATCATGGTACAACTGTCCTAGGAAAATGTACCCCCAACAATAGGATATGCCCTCCTCTAGCATCTTTCCTAGCACACAAGACCATCCCATGCCAAAACCATGACCAGCCAAATCAGCTAGCATCCATCCTCTGATCAGTTCCACCAAAAATAAGGCTATCCACCGCAGTCTCCTGTCCACCGCTGGCTTCTAGTGCATCCAGGTCCTATATGTAGGGATCCTCCTCATAGGCCTCCTAAAAGTGATCTCCATGTAGTGATCACTGTCCTCTAATCTATACTGAGGAATCACCCCTCGGATCTGTATATGAAGAATCTGTCACACATTCTCAAGAGTGATCGTGGCCTCTCCAGCAGGCAAATGGAATGTCATCGTATCACTGTGCCACTGCTCGATCAAAGTGGTCATCATCTCATTGTGCACCTATAGCCTAGGCCAACGGGGCACATAGTCAAACCCAACAACTACTAGCAACCCCCAGTCCTCCTCTGTAAGCTGAGCCTCTAACTCCATGGTCGGCAGCTAGTGCTCCCAAGATCCCAATGGTGGGAACTGCTCCCACAAGATTCAAAATCCACCATGCCATCCCATCTCCCTTCTATTCCTAGCATAACCCCTCCCAAAATGGGGCATCTTGCCCCTAGGTCCTTTGTTGACCCATCCCTGGCCCCTGCCGGGTCTATCCATTTCTCATCCCCTCGACATTTGCCCCTTTGGACGTAGATGCCAGTTCAGCCAGAAACACCGGTTCTTACACCGGTGTCTCTGCATTCCTTCCCCACAGACCGCCGTCTTCGAAGATGTAGATCTGGGTCTGGCATCTTCGAAGACATCAGTTCGACACCGACGTCTTCAGAGATGCAGGTTCAGGGATCAACGTCTTCCCAAGTGCCAATTCAGGAACCGACATCTCCAGTCTGAAACCTAATTACCCACATTTAATGCCCCCTAACCACCCAAAAAGTGTTAAAAACTTTGACAACAATAAATGCAAGGTAACGTTGAGTCACTCATTGGTACCAGTCGCTCCGCGGGTCTCCCATGTGCGCGCACGGGCTCCCCCAATTGCCCTTCATCCTCTCGTCAACCATAGTTTTTACTCTAGAGCTTGATTTTTGCCAAATCACTATTCATAAATGACCTTCTTTAACCCTCCAAGCCCCTCTTATAGCCCCCATTGTCCCTGAAAACTTTTTCGCTCCATTTACCCCCCCTCCCCTATATATTTTTGTATAAATTGTTCCTATTGTACAGTTTAAATGCGTCAAAATTTCCAAAAACATTTAAAAATTGTGAAAGAACCAAAAAATTCAAAAAATCCAAAAATTAAAAAAAAAAAAAATATTCTCAAAAATCTTGCAATAAACCATCTTTTATTTATGCATTGCTTAGTTTTTCATTTTTCAGTGACATTTTGCCTCTTGCGAATGCGACCATGTCTTTCAACAAATCCGTTTTGCGACCGATTATCCTTGCTCCTCATTTTGTTCACAGCTTTTTCCAGCGAATATATTTTAATCACACCAAATCCAATCTTTTCCCATCAGGATGCATCCTTCCGGCGTCGGCTAATCAAATCCTACATCACACCAATCCTGTTCATGGCAAGAACTTTGGTCTAAATGACTGCTTGGTCATTCTTAATTGATTTTATCTTTTTGTGTCAGTTTAAACCTACTCACCACTACCTTGATCTGCTATATCTTGGTGCGTTGTGACTGGTGGCTACTAATACATATTATTTTGCAGTGTGCTTTTGTTTGAGCGTCTAGTCCATGCAAAGGAATTTTGTCATCTATGTTTTCTAACACCTTATGCATACCTCCTCTTGCAATATCAAAATCGGATGTGCTCTCCATATTTTTCACACAAATGGATCCCCAAGGCTCGTTAGTTGCATTTAATTTCATTACATTTGCATTCTTAGTTGCATTTCAGAAGGCTTCTATTTATTCCCTCCTCTCCCTTCCTCCTTCCTGCATCCTTTTTTGAGAAAATCCCACAATATTGTCTTTGTTGCGTTCTTTTCTTGAGGGGGCACAACCCTATATCGTCGTTGCTTCAGTACAACTCCTAGAAACCTTCTTCCTCTGGGGCAACTTATTTTCTTGTCTTTGACGCAACGTCACTTGCGATGCCACGTCAAAGAGGGGAAAAATGTAGACGTCCAAAAATATTAATATTATTATTAATATTAAATTCCCTCTTATTCCTCTAACTATTAAATTCAATCAATTAAATAGTTTCATTTGAGCTAGTATTTATCAATAATCTAAATACTATTCTAATGTATTTTATTTAAATACATTTGCCTCACAAAATCCCCTCTTTAATAAATTTATATTTATTAAAATCCCTTCATATTCCTAATTCTTCTAAACTATTATTTATTCAAATGTAATTTGAATTATAATCTAAACCCTAGCTAGGAACCTATTAATCCAACCTAGATACCTACCCTAAGCCTACCCTATTCCTACTCTACTCCCATCACCTCATTTCCTAAGCATGTTTACCTACCTAATTGTCCTCTGATTATACTTAAAGGGTGATTCCTAACCTTTTTAAGGCTAATGGAATACTCACCCACATGGGGAAATTCTCTCCAAAATGGGCACCCATCCCTCTTAAATTTCTCTTACGAGTTTGTCTCCCACTTGGAAATCTTGAGCCACTCAACATTTAATGCCAAGTTTGACTCAAATTTAGCCATACCTTCAAGCCTATGTGTCCCTTATGTGGCTCTTATGTGGATGCAACATAGATGTCACCTCATCCAAGCCCTCCTCTTCTCTCCCAAAATTCTATAAGTAGAGGCCTTCTCCTCTTCATTTATCATCTCTCATTATGCATTGTTATTATGCTAGAATTGCTTTAGATTTTCATAGTTGTTTTCATGCTCATAGTTTCTTGTTTAATTCACTTAGAAATCACATGCTAGGATCAATTTGTTAAATGAATCGTAGTTTCCTACATTGTCTTGCATTTCAATCATAATAGTTTAATCATTTGGAGAAGTTTGAGACTAGTTACTCCATACTAGTTCTTGAATCCTTCTCTAAACTTGCATCAATCTTACTCATTCCACTTGGGGATCCATTTCATTTTGTGTGTTTGAGAGAGCACACCCACATCCATCAAAATGAGCAAATCAAACAAGTTAAATAGGGTGCTTACTTATTTTAGCTCAATCTGATGTTATTTGGTGTTCTTTGTTGCTTGCTTGCTCTTCCATATGATTTTTAATCGATTATATGTGCTAACCCACTAATCTTGCATGTTTGAGCTTGCTCCCAACAACTTTTTAACCATTAAGAATTTCTCATACTACAATATATATATATATATATATATATATATATATATATATATATATATATATATATATATCCGTGTGTGTGTGTGTTTCCCCCATTTACATATATTTTCCCCCTTTTTTGAAATTAATGACAAAAGGAAATAACTTAGAACTTGTAAAAAATGTTGGGATGGGTCTTCTAGAGATTTTCCATGAGTTTCTCCTAATTCCTCCTTTAAATTCTCAAGGGTCAACTGCTCCAAGTTTAGTTGAGCATGTATATCATATATCTTCTCGGTGACTGATATCTCAGGGGTGGCAATCAAATATTTTTCCTCTGTCACATGTTTATACATTAATGTTAAATCTGGTAGTAACATGGCCTGAAGCTGGGTTACCTATTCTCTTATCGTGTCCTCTTCATTTTTCAACTTGAATCTCAATTGTTGGGTGTGGATAACCTTATAATAATGCAATTGAAATGCATGTTTCTCAGTTGTGAGACGATTGGCACTATCCTTTAGATCATTATCTAATTTTTTTTATCTTTTCACTAAGCTCGGTAGTGAAGTGGTCTAATGTGCACAACTTCTGAAGAATTGTAAGTACTTGAGAAATAATACAAGTTCTAGGGTTACTACAATCTCAGAAAGTTTTAAGTTGTTCATTGTCACTTCTTGGCTGATCTTTTCAGTAGTATTGTATTGAATCTTCTGCTCAACTTGTTCTTCTATCATCTGCTCGACATCAATATTTGGACCATTTATTGCCTCAGTGAGCAATGCAATTTGATCAATGATTGGGGTTGATTCATCTATGTTTACATTGGGAACAACCTGCATCAATATCTCCTTGGCTGCCTCTAGCACCTATGTATTCTTCTGTTCTAACCTTAGCTTTTCTTGAGCTTCTTTTATGGTGCAAAGTTATCCATATTTTCTAAGGGATTAAGGATCAAGTGTCCTTGGGTCACATTCATGGATGTGAATTATCTCATCAAGTGTGATTGGACCCTTTCTTCTTCTTCTTCTTCTTCTTCTTCTTCTTCTTCTTCTTCTTCTTCTTCTTCTTCTTCTTCTTCTTCTTCTTCTTCTTCTTCTTCTTCTTCTTCTTCTTCTTCTTCTTCTTCTTCTTCTTC
>MU228505.1:2750626-2769682 GCA_018584345.1 Thuja plicata
TTCTTCTTCTTCTTCTTCTTCTTCTTCTTCTTCTTCTTCTTCTTCTTCTTCTTCTTGAGGAAGGATATTGTATTAATAAGAGTTGAGCCTAGTGCTCGGTATTTGTCTTTGGTGGATTGATAGGTGTGATGACTAGTTTGGGTGGCTTGGTTACTAACTTGGTGTCAATGGTAGAAGTGTCTACCATTGACTTTGTGTGACCTTCAACCTTATCTGCCACATTAGTG
Source organism: Thuja plicata (assembly GCA_018584345.1). Taxonomy (NCBI): domain Eukaryota; kingdom Viridiplantae; phylum Streptophyta; class Pinopsida; order Cupressales; family Cupressaceae; genus Thuja; species Thuja plicata. The sequence goes on from MU228505.1 coordinate 2,750,854, forward strand.
GTATCTTTTGGTGCATCACCTTGTGTATTAGCTCTACTGTGCTCGATCTCCTTACCAGTTTCATCACCCTTGTCTTCTTGTGTATATGTGATCTGCTTAGGTTTCTTGGTCTCATGTTGTGCTTCATTTGCAATATCAATGGCTTGGACTAGTATAGGCAGATTACCTAGTACTATAGCTCAGGCTATCTTGGTTTCTTCTTTTCTTCGAGGTTCTCGGTAGTTCCAATTATTACTTCATCTTCCTTTGCATTATCATCTGGGTTGCCTTCTATTATATCATTTATTGCGATGTCTTAATGTCCAAGATTAGTTAATAGCTCAGGAATTCCATCCATGACATTGGCAGCATCAGTAGTACGATCTACTGTTTGTGTGTCCTCCTCGGGTTTCTCTATGTCTTCAACATTTATAGGCTCGGGACTCGATCGATCTCTCTCGGTATCGGTTGTGGATGCACTATCTCCTTTCTGCTCGGTAGGACTCAAGAGATTAGTCCATATCAAAGTTCTCTCTTCATTAACTTCTTTGAACTTCCCTTGAAGAATTTTGAATTCCCTTGACTGCATTGAAAATTCCCTTGCATAAGTTTTCATTATTTCATCAATCTTAGGAATTGTGTATTCAACCTTAAGTATAGTGAGTGATGCCTCTCTCATTTGTTTCTTTGTTGTCAGTGCATATGTCCATCTTGTTGATTCTTTATCATAAAGTTCTTGAGGTATATATGTAGCAAATTCTACAGGAATTCTTATATAAGTGACCATCATACCTATAATTTCTTCTTCCAACTTGTCTTGATCCTCGATGTTCAAGCTTGCATATTTGTGTATCTTTGGATGACTCAACCTTCCAGTTGACTTTATTGCTTCAGCTACTTCATCAATAGTTTGTGGGATCTTATTCTTTACAAATCTTAATTGATCAATATTTTATCAAATTCATCATTGTCATCTTTTCCTCTAACATACTCCTTCCTTTGTCTCGGTACAAGGAGCTCGATGGTGGCCTTTGACTTCCTTGTTTGATAAGTGAATTTTAGTGAAGCTCATGTTATTCTGCCAATTTCCTTCTTTAAAGGTGGTGAATTAGTTGTCATTGATCTTGTTCTTGTACTAGTTGGAGTCTCAACCTTTATGAATTTGAACCCTTCTTAGCCTTAGGTGGCTCTTTGGGTGTAGATTCATCAAATTATGTGGCCTCTACATCTTTCTCTTCTCCTTCATTGATTGGAGTCTACTCCTCGGTATCATCTACTGATTTTTCAAGTTCATCATTAGTCACACCAAATTTCCTTTTCAAATTCTTTATCATTTTGGTCTTCTTTCTTCCCATCTTCTCTACTTCAAGTCCAATCTTTATCCTTGTTTTAGCTTCGCCATAAGTACCAAATATCATAGAAAATTTTTCTACAGACTCATTAAGTAGTGTTTCTATAGGTTTTGAAGCTAAGTCTCTATCAATTTTATAGTCCATTGGGGGTAGCCATGTTGTTCTTGGCTCTACTGCTTTGATAAGAATGGTGTCAGTGTCAACTAAAAAAAATATATCTTCTTTATATTTCTATACCAACTGGGTTGGTATCCTTGTTCTTTTATCCATTCTTTCTTTGAACTTCTTGAAATAGTCTTCCATAACAGGTTCAAAATTTGATCCTATATTCTTAATTAATTCACTGACTTGCATAGTGATTAGTCGGTTGATATCCCAAGTTACACTACCGACAGAGGGAAAGAAATTTTGCAAATAGAAAAATGTGCATACCAGTAAAGAACCAAACTTGCATGTGTTTGAATATGTTGACCTAATTATTCTCATATTCTCTTCCAATTACCTCAACAATAACTCAGCTAGTTCGAGTTGCAAACCCTTCTTCACAATTTTGTAAGCAATGTCGACTGCACCACATGCGACATTGTTGGGTCAGCTAGATTGAAATATCTTGTATGAAATGACATAGGCTCCAAACCTTAGTTCAAGGTCACTAATAGTATTGATCCTTAGACCTCTACCATCCCACTCAGCTCCTGTTAGCTTTTCTATTTCAGATTTAGCTTGGTGCCTTAGGGCTTTTCCTTTATTAGTTGTAGGATACCCTGTGACTACATGTATCACGTCCTTTGTGATCTTCATTGGTTCTTCTAGCCATATTTTACCATCATGTACTCAACTTAGTACAATTTGAATCCATTATGTCTTAAATTATTTTAGGAAAAGTAGGGCATTGGTTAACCCTTTCACCTCCAAATGCTTGTGATCATCCTTGAGTTTTCCATTGTTTCAAAGCTCTTGATATGTCGAGATGAGCTCAAAATCACCTATCTCATTGATTTTGCAGTGTATATAAGCTCTCACATCTTGAACCAGTAGAACCCTAGGCAGTATCGCAGAGAACACACCTTTGTCATCAGGTTGTGCAACAACCTCTAGATGACATTTATAGTGGGGTTCAGCACATGTTGAATTCTTAATAATAATTACCTTCTTTCTCTTCTCAATCCTACCTTTCATGGTTTGGGATGAAGATGCCATCATTTTTTCCAAATTTAGGGCTTCCAACGATTGTTACAAATAGCTCAGTAAGTGAAAATATTCACTTGATGTAATCTTCAACTATTCGAAATATGCTTGAATCTCTATGAAATGCTCAAAATTCTCTGCTATAGTTTCACTATTGATCGCTCTGCTTTTCTCTTTGATCGTTGTGTGAACAAATGAGTTTGCTTCCCACAAATTTATACAAAATACCTTAGTCAACGCAATAAATGCTTGTCACCAACCACTTGGTCAACAAACAAATCACTCGGTTAACACTAAAGATACTTCAGCTCGGTGAGTACTACAAATGCTTGGTTGACTTAATCAACTCAGTTGTCTCTCACATGTTCACCGACTGGAATTTCTTACTAGATATAGATTAACCGACTAAACTAATTTGAAGTTAACAAAAATATAATACCATAGTGCATCTTAATTCATGCTAATTTGGCATTCATTCAATGAATATAAGGAACTGATGAAAGATATAACTTTACAAAATGCAGTTCCATACTTACTTGCATTACTTAGGTGGAGGTGGTGGAATCACCTAATCCATTGGATGAGGTGTCACCGATTGTTGTGCTTGGCCCAACATTTTGATTGGATGCTTTCCTCCACCTTTTATTCCTTATCCTTGTGATTTATTCAATTGTGTTTCCATTTCCAAAAGTACTTTTTTTTGTTACTCGGTCTCTACAATCTTTACTTAAATGACCAACCTTATGACAATGCAAACATGCCATTCCAAAATTTGTCCAATTTCTCTATTTTCCTCTCCACTTTCTGATACAGTTAACTGCAATATGTCTATACCTACCACATTTTGTGCAATTTATCGAAGTTTTATAATCCCAAGTATATGCATTACCTTGTCTTCTCGGTTGATATGCATTTTCCTGTCCTTTAGGTTTCCAGATTTTCTTCATCTTAGTCTTGTATTTTTGTGATGTGTGACCATGCATGTTGCAAGTATGACAATACTTTTCCATGCAAGGTTTCTTTTGTGGTTTATTCAACTTAGATATGCATTAATGTGCTTGATGTCCATGCTTGTTACAATTATAGCAATTACCATTGAATTTAGAAGTGGATTTAGGAATACCTTTTGCTTTGCTTTTGCAAATATTTGATGTGTGGCCTAGTTTTCCATAATGATAGCATGAGGGATTGTTAGGTTTTGGATTTGCATAGACATTCCTCTGTTTAGCTTGATTTGATGATTCTTCATGCTCAATATAACCTAAACCGGTATTGATGTTAAGTCTCATTTGACTGTTCAGAAATTCATCCATCCTTTTAGTGCTATCTTTAGCTCTCTTAATCCTCTCATTATGTTGTTGTTGAATCTTTACTTCATTCCTTAGTTTTTAATTTTCTTCTCTTATTTCACCAATATCTTCCAATTTTCTAGCAATTTAAATGTTCACTTGGTTGGCCTCCTGACTCATAGTAACCATCTGATTGGTGATCTCAAAGTGATCTTCGGTAAGTCTCTATATTTCAGATTCTTTCTCTTGTAGCTTTTCAGTCATTTGTCTCCTATCATCAAAAACCATATTTCTTTCTTATTTATCTTGCCTTGCATTGTTCATGACTTCAAACATTCTAACCATTTGTGTCTCTTGACCAATCTGCAATGCTTTCACTTGTTCAATAAGGTGTTGATTGATTTCAGATAGATCTGATATGGTTCCTTCAAATGCATCAGATATGCTACCACATCCAGATCTAGATGTATCAAATGGGTCATATATCTCTTGTTCATGATAATCAGTCTCATTACAACGAGATGCCATATCTTTTCTCTTAACCAGTAACTCTTTCAGTTTCTCTTTGGCTTCTTTGAATTGTTCAATGTAGATCTGCAACTGCAATTTCTGATTCTCAATAGTTTTGTCAAGCTTATACCTTTCCATCATATGATTTTTTCTCTTCAGTGATTAAACTTCCTAAAAAAGAGAACTAGCTCTGATACCAATTGTTGGAATGATATGAATTTGTGTACTAAGAGGGGAGGGGTGAATCAGTACTCTTAAAAACTTTTCAAAACAAATCCTTGTAAACATAAACTGTATTAACTGACTGAGTAACTTGCTTTTATCATACATGAAATACCATTGCAGAAATGTAAATGCATGTAATCAAAACAATAAAACATTCATGAAACTCAAATACACATAACACATGTATTTTGGTATCGCAGAAACCCTTGTTAGAAGGTAAAAACTATGGTGGGGATGGAACCCACAAAGCTTCACTACTGCAATAATAAAGTAGCATGTTAGGGCTTACAAAGATTGATCACTTCTGGTGATCTTACCTTGTTGGGAGTAACAATAAGATTTGTTAGATCTACCTTGTGAAATGATTTTGCAACACAATGTATGTGTGAACTTGGTTAGGAGATTTAAGCAAAGATAATTAAGTCTACTCTGTTAAGAGATTTTGAGTCTGTTACAATTGTTAGAGAGTAACAAGAAATTGTGACCTGAATAATACAATCTCAAAATTGTTGATGTCAGATCCTTTAAGTGCAATAATTTTATCACCTTGTTGTGATTGATAATACCATATGTACTACACGATAGCCTTGTGTCTATTCTAAATAAACTGAATGCTTCAATGAAATCCTTGTCCTAAAACCCTTGTCTGATCTTCAGATGTCCTTAGTGCAGTGGCTACTTGATCATACTTCGATCATTACATTTTAAAATAACATCTTGGCATTCATATATCAAAATATTTGACCTAATTAGGGTTTTACAATATCTTAGAAAACCTAAGATCAATGATTTACAAAATTTACCTTGATCATCAATACATATGAAACATAACCAATAAATGATTACATTCGTAATTAATTTCCTCCTCGATATTGGTAATTAGTTATCCAGCTCGGAAAAAATTTGTTACCTAGGATGATGTGCCATTACAAACTTTTATGTAACTAATGGTTCACTCGGTGATTACTCTCTTGGTGCTCGGTGTATGTTGCTCGGTAATGTTGTTGCTCGGTGATCACTGTAATTGGTTAACTCTCCGCTCAGTGATCATTACCGACTAAACTGTCTTGACTGTGTTACCGACTAGGCAATGTGAATACTAATGACAACCTTCAAACTAATATGGAGTAACACATGTTTGTATGAAATAAGACAAAAAGTGTGATTTTACTCAAAATCTTCTCCCCGCCCTTCAATATATTGCCCAGGTATATCTTTCTATCTGTGTATTGCTAGTGTATAATAATGACCCACAAGTAATTACAAGCCCTATAAGTTCCACATCATTAAAACATGTGTGGAGATGACATTCAATAATAAGAAAAGTAGTTTTTGTTGCAGTGTTAAAATTAACTGCACGCCAATAAAATTTTAAAATAATGTTTTAAACATACACGTGGGAAATATTTTAGGGTTTTTTAAACCCTAAATTTAATTATGGGACGTAAAATGAAAAAATGAAAAAAAATATATTTTACTTTGATAAGGAATTTGGTGTGTGGCATAATTATTAGAGCTATAACATAAGCATGGTGATGTTTAACAGTGAGAAATTTCCCCAGCATGACTGATTAAAATGTAGAAGATAAAGGTTGGAATTAAAAAAGAACTCTTTTATGACATGGAAAGTTGGTGATATGCACCAGTGGAAAGCAATGAGTTAAAAAATCAATGACCACAAAAAAACAAAAAATGACAAAATTTGGATGACTGGGATGCTTTACATCGTCTAGCACCATTTTCAGCCAACATAAACCGTAGATGTTGGATATCAGATCATTCATTCCAAATATGAAATTCCTTCGATGTAAAAATATTTTCATGATTTATTAAAAAGAGATAATTATTTATAAAGAGACAAGTATTTATAAAGTGAAGAGTGATCAATAAGGGTGGGGTTCTAGGAAGAGGAGGTCCCATGAACAATGGGGTGGGGTTAAAAATTACCCTACCAACTTAAAAATGTTTTTTTTATCATTTTTCAAACATTTAATTTCAGATTTATCTCAAAAAATAATTTTGGAGGGAGAAAAATAATTTAATCACAAAATATGAAGGCAAAGGTATTGTATTCATGAGGCCACCATTGTCCTTCAATGTCAGAGTTTAAACTTCTAAGCTCAACTACACTACAAAATTCATGGGACCCCAAAAAATATGAGTAGCTTTAGCTCTATTTTTTAGGAAGGCCCTCCATGGGACCCCAACCTAATACATGTTTCGATGTATTTTTTAGAATGTTTTTAGACAATTTGACAAAGAAATAGTTGATGTGACTATTTTATTGATGTCAAAATTTTAAACAAGAACAATCTTATGCTCTTAACTTACCTTTAAGATATGTTAAAATTTTCATTACAAAAATTATTATTATTTAGAATTTCAAAAAGTGCACTCTTAGGATGAGTGATTATCAAATCATTTTTCCTATTACTTAAATAATAGTTGAATAGGATAAAAATGAAATTCTAAGAATATTTAGATTTATATGTGTAATAATTAAGAATGCATTTATTCTAGTTAGGTAAAAGTGTTTGGTCTAGATCTAACACTAAAGATGTAGTAGAATTTATATAGAGAGAAATAGGTTATGAGTTGTATATGTGTAACAAATCAAATATGTGTTTATTTTATCCAACTCCAAATTATATTATAAATTATGAGGCTTTAACAAAGTGTGAATTGACACGCTCTATATTAGGGTTCAAAATTGCATGTGTTCCTTCTTAGTGTGGGCTTTTATTTTCTAGCATACATTTTTTTCCTACACTTTTATGTAAGCTTCCTTAGATTAATAGGGTAAGTACTAGTGTTAATGGAGTGTGAGTTGTTGACATCTTCCATGGGAGTTACACTTTCCTATTTTGAAGTAGTGTGTGTATTCTTCTCATTGATCATATTTATACTAGCCTATTTATACTCACTCTCCTAACTTGTTTAAAATACGTTTTACATTAAAAAATCATGAAGCTTTGCTTCTAAGGTCATGCGGATCCCATTTCTTCCTATCGCTACTATTAGGGCTCTGTCCAGAGTGCTTTGGGAGGGGCCAGATGTTACTGTGTAGGGTTATCGAGGATTTGGGAAGCCTCTTATGGCTTCCAGCGGGTGCAGTAGGTTTTTTGGCCATGTTTCTTTGGGCTCCCAGGTGGTTGAGGACTCTAGTTGGCATACAGGTTGTTGTGTGACCTTAGATTGTTCTAAGGCAATTAAATATACAATAAAATTTCTTGATTCAAGCCACAATGATGATAGCTTGAATAATAGGATGACAAAAGATGACTTCAAGGGTTTTGAGATGGGCGATTCTTCTTTGACTCTTGGTCGTTTGTCAGGATCCCAAGGACACGTCAGTGGTGGAACTCTAGATTTGAATAGGGATAAAGGAAGGTCTAAGATATATTATAATAATTCTAGAATAGAGAAGGAAAATGCTAGTCTGGATTGTGGGATGTATGTTTAGGCAGTAAAAAAGGGTTCCAGTGGGAGTGCTCCGAGCTCAAAATGGATTGAGTCACTTGGAGAGAAGATGATAATCAAATTGGATGAAAAAATTGAGGAGGGGGTTGCAAAAAATACATTTTTTTTATGGAGTCAAGGTTGATTTGGAGATTTAGTGGGTTTTGGCCTACCCTTGGTGTGCTTCACAATTGGATCCTAGCAATGTGGGGTCCTATATTGGAAGGAAATATTTAGATTTATCTTGGTGCTAGGGGTTTTTTGTAGTGACTTTTGACAATAAGCAGGATAGGAAGAAAATCATCTATGAGTCTATTTTGAGCTAGGAGGAAAAACATACACTACTGTTAAAACCATGATATTCAACTTTCAACCTAGTTTTAGAATCCTTTGACAAGATCCTCCTTTGGGTAAGACTTCCAAATTTACCGCTCCAGTTTTGGTTTGAGTCTTGTTTTGAAGCTATTGGGAATTGTTTGGGTAAATTTATGAGTGTGGATGTGGGTTCCCAAAAAAATTATCATTCTACCTTTACCCATATTTTAGTTGAAGTGAACATAACAAAAGCACTCCTAGCAGAACTGTCTCTGAACCTTACAAGTGGTGAGTGGATTTAGCCTATTGATTATGAAGGAGTAAATTTTAGGTGTAGACGATGTTTTCAAACTAAGCATGTGGTTATCCATTGCCAAAAGAAGAGAGTGTAAAAATAAGATACTTGGTGGAAGGATGGATCTTATAAATTCTACTTGGTGGATAAAGAGGTAGTTGAGGTGGTTTTAGAAGAGGGTGTTCTTGCTCCTAGATAGGTTTCAAATCCAAATATACACGAGGCTTGTTTGGGAGTGGGAGCAGTGATGGATCAACAAGTAAGGTCTATTGAGAGGCCAAAGGCCAAGGAAAGAGATAAATTCTTGGAAAATCTCCATTGTTATCTCTTCTTAAGCACAAAAATAAATGACCAAGATTGAGCCCAAATATTTAACGGAGGTTCTGAATCGAGAAGGTCAGAGTCTTTGGGGAAGGAGAGTAATGTTGTTGGTTGTGGCCTGGAAAATGTAGGTTTGCTTTTGGAGGGTAGCATTCAATACCAAGGAGGGGTGGATATGTCCTTAATTGATGATATTATGATGCTACACAAGGGGTTGGAAGGACAGAGGAAGGATGGCAAGTACTAAAAGGGAAACAAGACAAGAATGCAAAGGAGGAAGGTTTTGACATGATTTTATGCTCACTCCAAAAATGGATCCATTCACAAAGTTTAATCAATGGACCTGTTCATAGGTCCTTTTATGTTTGTCTTGTTGTCATGTTTCTATGGGGACGTGGTTCCTCATTTGTATCCACCATTGGTTCAGGCCAGGATCAAAACCTGATTATCTTTTAATAAAATATAACTTTATCACTAATAAAAAAATCAATTAACATTCATGTACTTTATGCTTTTGAGATGTTTCAATGCTTATTTTACTTCTTGAGCATGTTTGTATTCTTATCTTAGAGACTAATTATAATATTATTTTGATTTCATGAATTAGTTGTATTTATAGTTTTATAGTATCTATTTTCTAAAATATATTTTTTTGGTTTTCATTTGTTTCATTATTTTTAACATGTAACGAAGTTAAGGTAGCAGAAAAACTTCCTACATTAACCCTAAGAGGAGAGTTATGCAAAAAAAAATCTTAGATCTTCACAACAGTTATAGAAACTTAACAAAAATAAACATAAATAGCATGCATACTAGAACATGATGATTTACATGGGGAAACCCATATTGGGAGAAAAAATTCACACTCCAAAATCCCCCAATATATTATTCAAAATTAACAAAAAAATACAATATACTTGCAGAGAAATCTTTTCACAAAAGTATCATCAACCAAAGATTTGGAGGTAACTCAACAACTATAAGACTCTTACACACAACCTTCATCTCACACACCTAATATATGGTAGATATAATGCATGGAATTGTCAAACAATATTATAAAACCATGGGCTAAAACCACCCTAAAAGTGGTGTACATCTTATCCCTAATCCAAGATGACATATGATGTGTTAAAACACACACCAACACTTGTAACTCCCTTTTACAACTCATTTATGTATCCAACACATTTTTATATTTCCTATTTTAAGAGACCTAACTTCTGGAGACCATAACTTTTGAACTAGGTGTTTGATTGATGAACCGTTTAAAGTGTTAGAAATCTCATGATGTGTTCTATCAAGCTCTAATAGGCTATTTTGGTTATAGACACTTTCTATTCATTTCAGAGCCTCTAAGGCTTTCAAAATTGACTTTATAACTTTTTTTTGCAACTTCAAAAATGAAAACTTGAATATCTTCAAAACTAGACATGATCTTGCAACAAAAAATTTACTAGCATGCATATCTAGCCTATCCATAGCTTTAGAGTATATTTCAAACCAATTTGTACTCAAATACAAACTTACTATAAATACTAACCTTATGTAAATGCAAGGTTGAGATACCATTTTCCTAACATAACATAATATCAAGACATTTCGGTGCAAGGGTTGATCTTTAATTTTCATACTTGAGATATTTGGGAGAGATAATATTTTGCATATAAGTTTGCAAAAAAATTAGTATGTCCTTTGCTTGCATTTTTAAATGATCTAGAGAATCTAAAATGTTGGATGGAAATTTTTTAACTTCTAATATTTTGCGCATGTGTTATATCCAACTTAGGTGATAACAACCTTTTGATAATTTGAGAAATGCCTTTAGTTATTCCATGGCATCTAGAAGGCTTGAGAAAGTCAATTTTAGCTCCCATTTCATAAAAATCAAAGGTAAATAAACCAACTTTCAAACATGGGATTGAAATGTGTGTTAGGAATGTTGCTCATTTATGAGGCATTTTGATGCCAAACAACCCTAACATTACATTTAAAAGGCCCAAAAAACCTTATTTTAATATAAAATTTATAGAAAAGGGAGATTAGGTAGTTTTGAGGTAAAGCTGTTGTTATGAGAGTTTTACAAATTATGAATATTAAAAAAATTGATGTGGCCTAACTATTTGGTGGCATACCCTAATGTCTACCACAACAAAGGTTCCTCAACCACACCACCACCTTAATTGCAATGCCTCATCCTAGTTGCACCACCACAACAATGACAATACCTCCTCACAATCATTGTCATTGGAAATGATTCCTAATTTAGCTACAATCTAGCCACCACCTTAAAATATTTCAAGAGAGTTTTCTTAAAAACCTATGGTTTCTAGCTAAGTAATTTCACTTCTAAAATTGGGCAATTTGATTTTAAAATTGGTTTTTGTACTGTAAAAGTGTTTTTTTCTTCCATCAAATGTGTTAGTTAATAGATTTTTCCCTCCAAATTTGATAAAATTTAAATACTATGTTTTTAGGTAACCCTTTTTAATTTGGGAATACTATGCTAATTAACAGTTGGGAAAACCAGAAGGATTTTCCCTCTGCATATAGGTACAACTCCCTCTAAAATAATCTATTGATTCAACACATTAAATTCAACAAAGTAACTGTTGATAATACTTTTAACCAAAAAGTATCAGAAGGCACAATAATTCATTCCATAAACATGACATGAACTCATACATAGATGAACATTTTACAGTAACAGATTGATCAAGCCAACAAACTTATCATAATTCCATCAAAAGAAATTAATAAAGGATTTTCCACTTAACTAGATTTCATGTCCTAAACACAGAAAAGAATTATTACCATAACAAATGAACTTAAATGAAAGTAGCATTCATATACTCAAAATGAACACATTTGGAGCTGTAATCATTCTTTCATTAACCATCACATTAACTTGTCCATATTCAAAGAAATCTTGTAAGTGCATCTTATAGCAAGTAAAATAACTACTAATACTTCATCTATTCAAAAATTGGCTGACCCTTACTAAGTCATAATAAGCCACATATATATCCTCCTAGGCATAACTGTAAAAAAGATTCAAGTTTCTTTTTAAAACTAACTCCACCAAGGAGCAAAAAGTAAAAGTCTTGGGTTCATTATCAACAACTTAAATGAAAAGAAAAAGAAAAAACCATGAATGGTTATTCTGAAGTGAATATCATGAACCACGTTCAAGGCTGCAGTGGGGTCATGGCTAATGAGAGCTTTCTCTATTGTTGTCTCTATTCTAAGTGCTCAGTTGAGAACTTCACCACCAGCTGATGATTGTGAACTCTGATATTTTCAATCCTTTTTTTCCAAACCTTGTTCTTCCTTTGTACCAGTGCAACTTTATCCTTATGCATCTTCAGGTGATTGAGGCAAATAATCAGCATAGATTCTATCTTAGCTATTTGAGAAAAATCTTCTGATGTCACTGATTTGGCCTTACTAATTGCTTGAATCCTTTCTCTGACGACCTTATTCATATTTTCTAATTTTTGCACTATTTTCTCATCCTCTCTAAACAATTGAACCTAAATATACTTGAGATCATTTCACATCACCCCAACCAAAGAAATGAGCTCTTTTAAGAGCTTGGTAGACTCTTTTATTCCCTACTTTATAATTGAGTTTCTCCATTCTAAATGTTCTTGCAAAATAAAGAGGATTTCATCATCCAATCCTGGGATAGGTCTTTCAGCTATAAATTTCATTATGTCATACTTGTGGACGTCTTTCATTTGATCCATCACTGTAGTTCACTAAGCTTTCTCTTTGTCCCATTTAGCCACCTCTGCTTCTAGGACAACTTTTGTGGCAATAACTTCTTAATAGGTTTTTCTCAGAGCGTCAATATACTATGTTCTTGTATTGACCACCAAATCTAACCAACTAGCATAACCCTCAGTAATTGACCTATTGTCCTGGATTTTCTCCTTCATTTTCTGAAGCTATCAGGAAATTTAGGATCAAATGGCAGGGAAAGATGAGATGTGGGCATGAGATCAAGGTTGTGAATGGAGTGGATGTACTCTGTCATTTGCTTGAGAGCCAACTTCATCTCTTTCTTGTCTTTCTCATCCTTCCAAGTCCTTGTGATTATCTTCTTTGTGGAAGACTCCATATGTTTGACATCTGCAGCTCGAGTGGCCATTCCAAGGTGCACCCTCTCTATTTTGAAATCTTCAGCTGTCACTTCATCAAAATCCTTTTGAGTTTTTGGTATTGTTATTTCTGTGAACCATCGTCCTATTTTGGAATTTGTATCAACCATTGCTTCAATTTTGGGTTTCTTGACTTTAACCTCTCTTCCTAGGAACTTGCTTACCATATCACCATTTGGTAGTGAAATAGGCACTACACTTCGCTTTCTACTGATAGAGGACTGAAGCCAATCGAGTGTACTTAGTGGGTTCTTAGTTGGGGAGTTTGTAGTAAGACAAAGTCAATTTCTAGAGTATCATCGACATAGTGTACATCTTTTGATTCTCCTCCTAACCCAAAATCATCAGTATCTAGAATATAAAATACCCGATCTTCCATAGTTGTGTGGAATCCTTGAATAACTGGAGCTTTATTTATTCTTTTGCTCCTCAAGCGTGTGACTCTTGTAGAGGTGGGAGCTGTAACTGCTAGTTTGGACTTCTTGAATGGGCTTTTTCTAGGCTTGAATGTACCTACAAGATCAATATTAATAGGGATATTAGGAGAAATATTCTTATTCTGGGGAACCATAGCACTTTGAGGCTCTACATAGACTTCATTTTAAGTTGTTCGCAATTTTCCCAATATTTTCTCTTGAAACCATCTCTTCGTTCTCCATATCACATTGAATTTTCGTGTTTGTATGATATCTTCCTCCTTTCTTCCCCAATCCAACTTAGGTATAGGTTCTGCCTACACTCTGTTCAAGAATTTTGAATCTAACACTTCTTCTCCATATTCTTCCTCAACACCCTTGATATAAACGATAAGCCTCATACTAATGATTTGTTTCAATGTGAAACAAGACCATGTTCTTTTTCACACCTCGAACTCATCCTCACAATCCTCCCAGTAATCTTCTAGCTTGAACATATGAGTGAGAGTGCCTTTCATTCCTAGGTAGGATTGTGCAAAGTTCTTACTATCAAATTTGGGATGAGCAACATAAGTTTTTAAATTTAATCTTTTAATCTCTGTCACCAAATTCAAACCATCATAACTAGTTTTACAACAGTAATGTCCGAGTTCAAAGGGAAACATTATACTTGAAAGATTCTGCCCTTTTAATCTTTTTCTAATGGGTGTCAATTGTTTGCATATAGCTGTAAGGATTAGATTATCCAATACATACCTAGGTAGCCTAAAGGGCTCACCTTTAAATCCTCCCACACTTATATATATGAACCTAGGGAATTGTATAAAGTAGCTACCATAGGTATTAATCAATTGGATTGCTTCTTTAGAAATCCTCTTGTTCAAATTTTCTTGCATCTCAAAGACTAATCGAGCCAAAAACATGTCATTCACTCTATTGAAATTCTTTGAACACCTCTGTAACTGCAAGAGAGGGTATTAATCATAGATTTTCATTCCTGGGACCAAAGGTTCATGTGGTAAACCAGTCCATTCCCTAGTAGATGATAACAAATAGAAAAGGAAGGAGGACATGTAAAAGTCTCTCATTCTGACAAAATTTGCCAAGCCTTCCCATAATCTTTCTGCAATTAGCTCACCCCAGTCTAGAAATTTCTCTCCACTCAACAATACCTGAATGTAGAAAAACATCCAATCTTCCCAATAAAAATTATGCCGGTTTCCTTTAACCCTATTCAATAGAATTACCAAATCTCTAATCTCTGGAATGAAATGTTCATGGGTGAGGGGACTGGGGAGTTGAGAACTGCCCTTTTTGGTATTCAATAACTAGCTTCTTGCAATTACACTTTTGTACTCCTTCTTTTCTGAGAAGAATGAATAGGTTGTTCATATAGTCCATGCTTTGTACAACTCCCTATCAGGAACCCCCATGGCATTCATAATAGTTCCTCTATCTATTCTTACCAATACTTCTCCAGAAATATTATAGATACATTTTTCATCTCTGTCATACCTGTTCATACATTCCAGAACTAGCTCAGGGCAAGGGGATAGTGGGAAATGTTCCTTCTTCTATCAAACAACTTTGGCTTACCATGTCTGCCATTGAGCCTTATTTAGGGTATTTGAGCCTCTCTAGAATTTATTCTATAGTTACTTGAAGAAGGGTCGTATCTCCCATTTCTAGAATTGAACTAACAAGACTAGAGGAACGCTCTAACTTGGGTATGGAAGGCCTATTATAATTCATTTTTGTAATCATATAGTATCCAGAAAATAAACAAAGGAAACTGAGTAGAGAACATCAACTTACTATATTGCAACATACTGCAAAATTAGAAAAGACAAGGTTTCAACAGACTCACCAGACTTCATCCAATTTGACACTCCATTGCACCACTGAGATTACCTTTGTCAATTTTTTGCTCCACCAGAATTAAGCCAAAAATGAAGAAAGCTACTATCATTTATTAGAAGAAAGTAAGAGATTTGCCTAAATCCTCAACACACTTTAACATTCATAGCCCCCACATTAATTCATGATGAATTGACACCAAGTCTGACATATTATTAAATAACGGTCATTTCAAACCATTCAGACTCAATGTGTAATGATTACCTTTCCAAAAGAAAGCTTTTAAACTTTAAAGTTCCCAAAATATTCTTCATCCACACTCTGCCTATTTCCTCAAATGACCAAAAAAAACTCCAGCCTTGTTTCATGTAGAATTGAACTTTGAACTTTAAACTTTGAACCAAAAGAAGTTCAAAATGCAAGGTTCAAATTGAGAGAGATGGACTAGACCCGTGACTCACAAATAAAAACGCGATGACTTCTTGATTATTAAGACACAAGGACTTCTTCTTGCACAAATCAATTTTGAACTTTTAAATTTGAAATTTCAAATTAGGGAAGACCACCTACGAAAATACTTAGCCAATTTTAAGTCATGATAGCGAGGGAAGTGTTGGTTCCCAAAATTGCAAATTGGAAATCCAAGAGCTTTTGCCAATTCTCCTAGATTACTTTAATCAGTCTTGGCCAATGAAAAAGAATAATCTAATCCACTTGCACTTTAGGCTTTTCTAAACCTATGTGGGTAAACCCTCACCCCAAACACAAAAGGTTTTTTTCTATAGCGAATTTAAACTTTCTTCATTTCTCAGGAAAGATTAGGGTTTGTATGTTGTTGGGTCTAGTTGATTCTAGGGGTCTAGAACCTAGAAGTCAACTCAAAAGTCAAAGGGTTGACCAAAGTCCCAAAGTGGGAATATTTTTAAGTTTTTAATGTTTTTAAGTCATTTGAGGTCAATTGGTAAGGTTTGGAACCAATTAGGACTCTCAAAGTGGAGAAATTGTCATTTTGACAAAAGTTGTCAAAGTTGTCATGACAAATTTTAAAAGTTCTCATGACAATATTTCCTAGATTTTAGGAATCAACTCTTATGGTGCCCAAATCCTGAATAGAGGGTCTAAACATGTGGGATCGAAATATATAATGTGATTTCAACCCTAATCTGACAGTGAGATTTGATATTGTATGGACTGGTGTTGAAGAAGGATCAATTTACAGTGTAATGAAGCTACAGAGCCATCATTAATCACTTTTATGGATTGAATGGATTGAATGAAAGTATAGATAGTGTGTGAAATGTGATTCCTTAGATCTTTGTGGCATTAGATTAGTCATTTTTTCTTTCTAGTTAAGTTTTATTTAATTCTTGCATTCTATGAATTCACTAGCCAGTTTTGGTCCAGTCATGTAAAGAATGGCTTTCTTTGGTGTTCCAGTGGTTCAAACTCCATGACCACTTGGAATCCACCAAAGCCTTGTATATAATTTTTAAATATGTCTTGTGGAGTGTGTGTGTGCAGGGGAAGCTTGAAAACCATCAGGCCCTAGGTGAGTACTAGCTATTTTGGCTAGGGTGACTGAGCAGTGCAGCAACAATGGAGGTTGCAAGTTGATTGGTATGTGCCAATCAATGATAGTGGAGTGTAGGGGCATGAGTTTCAGAACTTTTTATGGAAGGAGGAGTTTAGAGGAGCTCATTATATCAGTGGGAGAAGATCAAGAAACCAGACCAACCATCATGCCCTAGAAACCCTTATTTTTAGGGGTTTGGTGAAAGTCCATTGTATGGACATGACAGGAGTCAGAGACCTAGAAAATATTTAAGGGGAGGAAAAACCCACAAAGAATATGTAATTTTTTTCTAGGGTTGTTAAGGTTTTTAGGAGGAAAATCACATTTTTAGTGATTAGGAGGGCTAATATGCCTAAAAAGGCTACAAGGCCTAATAGACTTGATTTTGGAACCTGATTGGAAAATGGGTGAAGGATCCATAAAATTGAATCCATAGAGGTTGGATTAGACCTAAGGGGAGCTGGGAAACCAATCCTTAAGAAGTTGAAACCATTGGAGTGGCAAGAGGTTAGAGAAGCCATGGATGCAAGAAGGCAATGGAGGAGAGGTTAGAGAATAGGTTGAAGTTGGTGGAGGGATCCTAGTGAGTTAGGGGATTAGGAAAGAATCCTCTAGTTGGGGTAGAGAAAGAGACATTGAGGAAGACTGAGAGAAGGTATTAGAAAGATCTAGAAGGCTCCAAGAGAGGATCTCCCCATCAAATTGGTATCAGAGCCATTGAAAAGCTTGGGAGTGAATTAGTGCATGACAAAGTGGAGTGAATCCATAGGTGAGAACATCATGGTGACCAATGCAGAGTTGGCCAAGGATTTGTCAGAGCAACAAATCAAGAATAGGCTTCTTGAAGAAGCAATGGAGGAAATGAAGATCAAGATGGCAGAATTTGTAGAGACTTCTAGTAAGTTGAGAGAAGAAATGCATGAAGGGATAAATAAAGGAAAGAAACCAGTAGAAGAGGAAGTAGAGCTAGAGCCTGATCCTCTTCTACCCGAGGAACAATTCCTCAAAGCACTCAAGGTATTGAGTGGGAAGGCTCTAGAAGGGATACCGGTATTCTCTGGTAAGATGGACATTAAAATGGTTATGGAATGGATTGAAGGGATGGAGAATCACTTCGAGTGTGATGGGATTATAGAAGCACAAAAGGTGAAGATAGCCAAATCAAGGCTAAGAGGGAAAGCATTCACATGGTGGAAGTTCTTGCAGGAAGAAAGAGAGAAAGAGGGCAAGAAGCCCATATAAAATTGGAAGACAATGGTTTCAAAGGTGAAGGATAATTACCTTCTAGAAGACTATGACATTCAACTGCATAAGAAGAGGCAGAACCTTAGGCAAAAAGACCTAGATGTGCCAGCTTATACCGAAGAATTTCAAAAACTTTGTCTTAGGTCAAGAATCCAGGAGATAGAGAGCATCAAATTTGCAAGATACCTTAATGGATTAAGGTGGAACATTCAAGAATAACTTAGTCTCTTTACCCTAACTTCCATTCATATTTGTTTTCAAATGGATTTGAAAGTGGAAGAGAAACTCAAAAATAAGCAAGATTCTAGTTCTAGAAATAGAGGTGTTGGTGCCCAAAAATGCTGAATTGAATTTCCTTTGGACTTGCCAATCCAATGATGGGAAATCCAATTATTTTTGGCCAACTAATAGGAATGATCAATTATGATCCTCTTCCCCTACGCTTCTGGCTCTGCAGGACCAAGGCGGGTGAACCTTCACCTGAATAGGCTTTTTATGGCAGATAACCTATGTATGAAACTCAAACTTCTGTCTCTCAAAGTATGGAAAGGAACTTGAAATAAATATAACTAAAATCAATATATCATGAACTGTAAATTGAAATACTTTAAGTAATTGAAAGAATGTTTAGTAAATGTGTAT
>MU228505.1:2771385-2786161 GCA_018584345.1 Thuja plicata
ACAAAGATTTTGTATTAAGCTTGAAAAATCACTCGATCCACATGTATCGATCCATAGTATCCCATAAGGTTTTGGAATAAAAGCATGAACTGGTTAAAATATTTCAATGTTGATAACCATGATGATTCCCCTTAATGAAAAGAAACCTTTAAGAAGAGATTCTAAGATAAACGTGAATCTACAAACATTAAGCATTAAGACATATGAAAGTGAATAACTACATGATAACATTTCGATAAGAAAAAATGGTAAACAATAGAAGCTATGAAAGACAAGTAAGCATGTGTAAATAGATACTTCCCTGAATGAGAATGGATGTAAATCATCTTGTAGACATGGGTTCCACCAAGAGGAAGGGGTAGAGAAAATAGAGGTGGCCATAGAGGAGGTTCAAGTGGAAGAGGCAGTGATAGTAGAGGACAAAGTGACTCCAATAATCAGAGCAAGGACAAGAAACAAGTAGTAGAGGTGGATACAATAACAGAGGAAGAAGCTCTTATAATAGTGGCAGAGGAAGATCATGAGGTTTTAGGATAAGTTCTCACTTTTCTTCCATAAAATGCTACAACTGTGGATAGATGGGGCATCCTGCATATAGGTGTCTAGATAAACAAACATCCTCATAAGAGAAGAAGAAGATAACTTATGTCCAAGAATAAGATTTCTCTAAACAATCAAAGGTGAGTCTAGATTCAGAGAAAGGAGAACACCTTATGTTGAGAAGGATCATAATCAAGACACCCACCAAAGATGAGCACAAGAAAAGGAGGGTTCTTTTCAGAGTGAAGTGCAAGATATTGGGGAAAGTGTGCAAGGTGATCATTGATTCAGGGTCAACAGATAATGTCATATCTGAGGAGGTAGTAGAGAAGTTGAAGCTCACCAAAATCGCACATGTGTGTCCCTATAAAGTTACATGGTTGAATAAGGGTCAAAACATCTCGGTGAATGAACAAGTGTGGGTAGAATTTTCCATTGGAAAGTATCAGGATAGGATACTATGTGATGTGCTGCCAATGGATCCTTTCCATCTGTTGCCTGGAAGACCATGGTAGTATAACAGAGAATCTGTCCATAATGGGAAAGATAACAAGTACTCTTTCAAGAAGAATGGGGTAACTTTCAAAATACAGTCTTTGATAGAAGAGGACATAGTGGAGAAGGCAGAATCCACTGCCATGTTGATGAATGGAAAAGAATTCCTAAGGGATATGAAAGATGAAGAAGTTGGCTATGAAATCTTGGTAAAGCCAAAGGAGGGGGAGACTCATAAGAAAACACCTATGCCAAACAGGTGAGAGAACTGTTGGATCAGTTCAAGGATATAATTTGTGAGGGTACACTAGCTTCACTACCACCGAAGAGGGAGATAAGTCATCAAATTGACTTCATACCAGGAGCATCCTTCCCAAACAAAGTTTTATACAAGATGACACCAGATCAAAACAAGGAGATAATTAGGAAGGTGCAAGAGTTGTTGGATCAAGGATTGATTAGGAAAAAAATCAACCCTTGTGCTAACCCAGTGGTGTTGGATCCTAAGAAGGGAGGTAAGTGGAGGATGTGTACTGATTCTAGGGCAATAAATAGGATAACTATCAGGTATAGATTTCCAATTCCTAGAATAGATGACTTGATGGATTGCTTGGGGGGTGCTAAGTAATTCTCTAAAATTGACTTGAAGAGTGGGTACTATCAAATTAGGATGAAAGAAGGTGATGAGTGGAAGTCTTCATTTAAGACTACATAGGGGTTGTATGAATGGTTAGTTAAGCCCTTTGGGCTTACCAATGCACCAAGAACCTTTATGAGGGTGATGAATGAAGTCTTGAAGGACTATATATGAGTTTTTGTAGTTGTCTATTTAGATATCCTCATATTCAGTAAAACCAAAGATGATCATATGAAACACTTGGAGTTAGTGTTGAAGAAGTTGCTGGAGGAGAAACTCACCATAAACCTTGAGAAGAGTGAGTTCTTGAAAGAAGAGTTCGTCTACCTTGGCTTTGTAATTTCCAAGGGTGACTTGAAAATGGATAAAGAGAAAGTAGAGGCTATATTGAACTGGCCTAGTCCTATGATAGGGACAATAGTTAGGAGCTTCCATGGGTTAGCCCAATTATATAGGAAGTTCATTAAGATGTTCAGTGAGATCTATGCTCCAATCCTAGAGACTATAAAAGGAGGATTGAAAACAAATTTTGTGTGGACTAAGGCAGCTAATGAGGGGTTTGAAAGGTTGAAGAAGGAAGTGGCTACTTAGCCTATATTTTTCTTACCTAGTTTTGACAAACCATTCATTGTGGAGTGTGATGCAAGCAACATTGTAGTAGGAGTTTTCCTAAGCCAAGAAGGCAGGCCTGTGGCCTTTTTCAGTGAAAGAATAAATGAGGCTAAGTCTAGGTACTCTTCCTATGACAAGCTTAGCTTGAGGCACATAAAATGGATGGAGTTCCTATAGTCATATACCTTCAATATAAAAAATAAGAAGGGGGTACAAAACAAATTTGCATATTCCCTTAGTAGGAGACTACTCACCATCCAAGAGATTTAGTTGCAAAGTACATGAGTTGAAGGTTTTAAGGACCTATATGAGGGAGATTCAGATTTCTCAAAGATCTACAAAGTGTGCAAAGATTTTGAGAACCATTTCCATAGTGAGTTTGTAGAGTATACATTGCAGAATGTGTTGCTATTCAAAGGCAATCAACTTTATGTTCCAAAAGGCTCAATGAGGGAGAACCTCATTCAGGAGAAACATAATGGGAGTCTAAGTGGACATTTTGGACTAAATAAGACATTGGACTTAGTGGAAACGTTCTATTGGTGGCCAAAAATGCAGAAGGAAGTGAGAAGATATGTGGAGTAGTGTGGCATATGTCAAAAGGCTAAAGGCACTTCATCAAATATAGGACTTTACTAGCCATTACCCATCCCAAGTAGACCTTGGGAGTGCATAAGTATAGACTTCATAGTGGGGTTACCTAGGACTCCAACTGGTTTAGACAGTGTGTTTGTAGTGGTAGACATCTTTAGTAAAATGAGTCACTTCATACCATGCAAAACAACACATGATGCCATCCATATTGCCTACTTGTTCTTCAAGGAAATAGTGAGGCTTCATGGCCTACCAATTTGCATTGTTGCAGACAGGGATGTAAAGTTTGTGGGGCAATTTTGGAAGACCACATGGAAGAGACTAGGCACAAACTTATCTCATGGATCTGCCTATCATCCTCAAATAGATGGGCAGATTGAAGTAACCAACAGAGTTCTTGGGAACTTTCTTAGATGTCTGACAAAGGAATATGGACAAGGATGGGAGCAAGTTATTCCGTAGGCAGAATTTTCCTATAATGATATCACAAATAGGACTACAGGCAAAAGTCCATTTGAGATTGTGTATGGGGCACATCCAAGGGGTGTGATGGAGCTCAGAGACCTAAAAGGGTATGAGGGAGTTAGTGGGCATGCTGATGATTTTGCACAATCAATGAAGGAGGTTCATGAACAAGTGAAAAAGACCTTAATGGAGGCCAATCAGAAGTTGAAGGCAAAAAGAGATGAAAGAAGTAGAGATTTGAAGTTTGAAGTGGGAGAGTTAGTAATGGTGTTCCTGAATAAGGCAAGACTACAAAAGGGGATACCTAGTAAGCTACAGATTAAAATAATTGGACCTTGCAATATATTGGCTAAGTATGGGCCTAATGCTTATAATGTGGAGTTGCCCAAGGAGATGTCAATTTCTCCAATCTTCAATGCAAAAAATTTGATCAAGTATAAGTGGCCAGATATGGATGATTTGAAATATAGTATAGAGGTGCATAAGGACATGGGAGAGTTCAAGACTCAGGAACAAGTCAAGCCACAAGTGGAAAATATATTGGATTCAAGGGTGAAGAAGAAGACAAGACACAAAGTCTATATGGAGCATCTAGTGAAGTGGAGACAACAACCAGAGTCAAAAGCCACTTGGATAGCTAAGAGTGACTTCAAGAAGCATGGAATCAGTGAGGATTTCCTGACACCACAGGTACCTTAACTTTCTTGTTGCAAGGGTAGGATGGTGCAGGAGCACCCTAAGGTCTTTAGACATTTTGGCTTGTAGGTTGGCTTGGCCAACCATCCATGAATAAGGAATAAACCATAAATTCCCTAGTGTGTTTTGAGGTGTGATTAGAGTTAGGAAAGATTAGGGTTTGTATGTTGTTGGGTTTAGTTGATTCTAGGGGTCTATAACCTAGAAGTCAACTCAAAAGTCAAAGGGTTGACCAAAGTCCCAAAGTGGGAATATTTTTAATTTTTTAATGTTTTTAAGTCATTTGAGGTCAATTGGTAAGGTTTGGAACCAATTAGGACTCTTAGAGTGGAGAAATTGTCATTTTGACAAAAGTTGTCAAAGTTGTCATGACAACATTTCCTAGATTTTAGGAATTGGCTCTTATGGTGCCCAAATCCAAACCAATGGGTCTAAACATGTGGGATCAAAGTATATAAGGTGATCTCAACCCTAATCTGACAGTGAGATTTGATATTGTACGGACTGGTGTTGAAGAAGGATCAATTTACAGTGTAATTAAGCTACAGAGCCATCATCCATCACTTTTATGGATTGAATGGATTGAATGAAAGTATATATAGTGTGTGAAATGTGATTCCTTAGATCTTTGTGGCATTATATTAGTCAGTTGTTCTTTCTAGTTAAGTTTTATTTAATTTCTTGCATTCTGTGAGTTCACTGGCCAGTTTTGCTCCAGTCATGTAAAGAATGGCTTTCTTTGGTGTTCCAGTGGTTCAAACTCCATGACCACTTGGAATCCATAAGAGACTTGTATATAATTTTTAAATATGTCTTGTGGATTGTGTGTGTAGGGGAATCTTGAAAACAATCAGACCCTAGGCGAGTACTAGCTATTCTGGCTAGGGCGACTGAGCAGTGCAACAACAATGGAGGTTGCAAGTTGATTGGTATGTGTCAATCAGTGATAGTGGAGTGTAGGGGCATGAGGTGTAGACATTTTTATGGAAGGAGGAGTTCAGAGGATCTCATTAGATCAGTGGGAGAAGATCAAGAAACCAGACCAATCATCATGCCCTAGAAACCCTTATTTTTAGGGGTTTGGTGAAAGTCCATTATACAGACATGATAGGAGTCAAAGACCTAGAAAATATTTAAGGGGAGGAAAAACCCACAAAGAATATGTAATTTTTTTCTAGGTTTGTTAAGGGGTTTTAGGAGGAAAGTCACCTTTTCAGTTAGTAGGAGGGCTAATATGCCGAAAAAGGCTACAAGACCTAATAGACTTGATTTTGGAACCCGATTGGAAAATGGGTGAAGGATCCATAAAATTGAATCCATAGAGGTTGGATTAGACCTAAGGGGAGTTGGGAAACCAATCCTTAAGAAGTTGACACCATTGGAGTGACAAGAGGTTAGAGAAGCCATGGATGCAAGAAGACTATGAAGGAGAGGTTAGAGAATAGGTTGAAGTTGGTGGAGGGATCCTAGTGAGTTAGGGGATTAGGAAAGAATCCTTTAGTTGGGGTAGAGAAAGAGACCCTAAGGAAGATCGAGAGAAGGTCTTAGAAAGAGCTATAAGGCTCCATGAGAGGAGCTCCCCATCAGTATGGATGAGAGCTTCGTATACAACCCTTGATACTCGAAAACTAATATTAAAAACTTCAATTTTTTGACATCTAACAGTAAAGAGAAAACTATGTGTAATTGAAAATGCAAAGGACCAATCCAATAAAAAACAATGAACTTACTTCTTCGATCTTGGGCAGAAAACTTATTTTCTTTGTATTAATAAAAAAAGTGAATACAATTGATTTAGATTTTAGTTGCAGTCACCATCCATTCTATCTTCCTACAGTACCATCTTCCTACTTTTTCTTATCTTATATTTTTTTTTATCTATCTATTATATCTATCCTTTCTACACAGTCTTGGTATCCCTTTTACATAATAGGAAGGGATGCAACAAGCTATGGACCATCACAAATAAACTAAAATCCTATTTTAAGCAGTAATCACAAATTTTATACCTAATTCATAGAAAATTAACTCCATTCAGTTGAATTATCCCAAGCATGGCCAATACTTCATCATCAAGATCATCGTCAACCCGACCATTGTCATTCATTTGGATTTCCCATGCAAGGTTGTGCAAATATGCTTGATCCTCCTCTGCTTCTAACTCGAACATGTCACTCTCATATGCTGCATAACTAGTCCTGAGTTCGCATGTTGTTGTCATTAGATTTTTAAGAAAATTTGGTTGATCCTCCTATATCCCTATCGGATCAGGCTGCATCACTTAATGTGGATTTTCATTCCAAGGATAAAAAACCGTTGGTAAACCCATCCTCTAGCTTGAAATTTGAATCTGTTGTACTTATGTCAGTCTTTCCCCACTTATAAAAATATTTTAAGGAGTTTACCACCTTTCAAAACATGTAATTCCATTTCTTCTTTAAATGCAATCATGATCAGATTGCCTCGCACATTCAAATTTAATTTCTTTGCATCATACATTCCCTAGGGAATGAAAATCCTGTCTTGTCCATCCTGGATTACATATTCTTGATTACCATTTTTTAGACCTTCTGCTTAACCCTTAGGCTAATCAACAATGTAACACAACCTCATGTATATATTTTCATATCTTTAATAAGATCTTTTATCTGTTCCACAATCACTTCAATTAAATAAGAATAATTCCTTTAATTATGTATCTTTGATTAATTTTATAAATATATCTGGTAATCTTGAAAAATATTTTTTATCCCTTTTATTACTAATGCCCATTCAATTCTTGAGACATTTTGAATGTGCAAAATCTACCATTGTACTTCAGTTATTAATTTGACCATCCTTTTACTTAATGCCAGTTGTAGACACCTAAAACTGGGTAGGTGTCCTAGAATCATTCAAATATGCAAATCTCAACCAAATGCCCTAATTTTCATCAAAATGGATGAAATCAATTTCAAATGGAAATTTATCAATCAAAGTGGACAAAATCAAGTTAAATCAAAGGATTAATTAACCATGACATCAAATAATCAAATATAATCCTAAAATGATCAATCAAAATTATATAATTGATTTTAATCAATTAATTGTATAGTTTTAATCAAAAATCAAATTGAACCTATTCATCCCTACATGGCTAATTTAATTAATTGATTGAATTAAATAATCATAATATCTTTCAACATGAATTTGAGAAACCAATGGGAATTGAGAACACAAAGCACACGGATCACTCCTAAATTTGAATCTCAATCACTCATTTTCAACTTTGAATCTCAATCACTCAAATTTGTCCTTTTGTCTCAACCTTTGAGACAATCATTTAAATTGTCCCCCCATTTGAAACTATCTCAAAGCCTTTCACTCAACCAAGGCTTAATCATGATCAAGTAACTCTACCCCCTACACTTGAGAATTTGCTATAAATACAAGCTATTTTTAAGCATAATCATATCCTAGAAATTCAAATGCAAAGCATCAAACCTATAGCCATTTTTACATTAAAATTGAGCATAATTGAGATTATCATAGCATATTAGTATCATGGAGATCATCTTGATTGTATTTTGATCCAACATTATCATCATTTGAGAGAATTGAGCTAGATTTAGGCATATTTTGTTATCAATTTCTCATTCTAGGATTGTCACTAGTAGAGATTAAGGCTAAGAGCTTTACTAGCATACTAGTTAGAGAACCATGAGATGATTATTGATTTACTTAAAATTCTTTAGCTTAAATTGTTTATATTTTTTCATAGAATTGTAGCTAAATAAACTAATCTCATGAAGGTGTAACTAACTCACACACAAATGACGCTCACTGTGGGGCTTTAGGCCTCTTATTCATCATTTTTCAAAGTTTTGTATGTGGTTTTCTTCATCTTTGTGCAAATTTTGCAAATTACAGGTGAAATGACGCGTACAAAGTATTCAATGGTGCCTGGCAGAAGTTAAATCACGTATGTAGAATTCCTTCTAATTCTGTCTTCATTCTTCTGTCGCCTATGAAATAAATTGTCACGCCTGTGAGTGTAAAGCATCGCCTATGACTCGGGAAAAGCCGCCTACAAACTGTTCTTTGACACCTATTAGCTTTTGTTTTGTGCAATTTACAGTCTTTGTACCACCTGTGATTTAAAGTTTTACGCCTAGCAGCATTTAAATTACGCTTAAGTCACTAGAAAGTCACACTTGTGATGTTTTAAATAACGCTTAGAAACAATCAAATGACGCCTGCTAACTGTTAAATGCCGCCTACTAATTTCTATGTGCTTTTATTGATTAATCATTAAATTCAGTTTTCTAACTCTCTGTTTGTGTTTTTTCTACAGATGAACAAGCATCCGAAAGTGCAGAAGCTAGAACTCAGGGTTACAAAGGAAAGCAAAGAGGTAAGAGATTTTAAGAAATACTCTAAAGATTTGCATAGTGCTAATATCGTGGCAAGTTTAGAGTTAGAAGAACACTTGTATGAGCATTACATAAAAGTTAGTACTGCATACAAGAAGAAATTTCTGATTCTCAATTGATTTGATGGTTTAAGCTCTTAAAAGTTTATTTTTGCAAAATTTAAAAATAGAACTTATTTGCATTTTTGCTTTGCAAGTTTTTCTTCACTTTATTATTTTGTGTTGACTAACTTGTTGGTAGAGCCGGAGTGGGAACTATCATCACTAGGTGAGTAAGAAAAAAAAGCACAAAAGCCTCAAAAAAGTGCCTAGCCATTGCTATCTTCGAAAGAGGTATTTTTCTTATCAAGCTTGTTTTCCCTTAACTTGTGGCATTTCATTTAAACTAGTCTAAATAGGGAAAACCCTATTATTGTCCATCTTGAACAAAGCATTAGGCATATGCTCTCAACTTATTGCAAGTTGATCAAAAATCCAAACATGTTGTGTTTGAGGCGGTAGAAAGAAAGGGAGGAAATTAACCACACATTTCAATTCTAAGAACCTCTTTGTTACGAGGTTGAAAAAGAACTAAATGTTTGAAATGTTTGGAACAAGGAACAACAATAGGGATATGCTCTTCACTTTTTAAGTGAATCAAATTCCCAAACCTGTTGAAATAAGTTTGATTTCTTGCTTTCCTATATATGCTAGTTAAAATAGAGCTTTAGAGGGCCTGCCTCTCGAGAATTTCCTTACGAGGATGGTGAGAGGGAATGACCTAAAGTGGGAGACAATCGCTTTTTCCGCGATACTATCTGACCCACTATAAATAAATGCATTCTTCTTTAATGGGAAGGTGACTAAATTGTGTGCAAGTCTCTTCACTTCCTCGAGTAGTCCTTTGGGATTTTGCAAAATTGTACTTTTGTGTGTGGGAATCCTGCAAAGGGGTAAAAGAACTTGGCATAGTTTAGAACGGAGGCGATCATTAAATACCAAATAAGTAGCAAGCCTACCTTTTAGAGCCAAAGTGTGTAAAAGCCAAATCTGACTTTAGGTAGATTGCGTGGATGATATTATTGTGTTATACTTGTTAAAATGATCGAGAACATACACATTTAGTGTTGTTTTAGGGACATAATGCAAACTTGACGTGTGTGTTGTGTTTGTATTTCAATTTTCAAGCAAGAATATTTTGCAGATATGATCAAAACTTTAAATCTTTTTTAAATAATAAAAAAATTCTAAGACAAACAATCTGGATATGCAAAGTGCCACCTGTGAATAGTTAAATGATGCCTGTGACATTTTAAACGATGCCTGGCAGAAATTAAATACCGCATAAGTCACTGGAAAGTGATGCCTAGAAACTTTGAAACAACGCCTATCAACAAGCAAAAGTTGCCTACTCAACTACAGAGTGTCACCTACATAAATTACAATTGACGTCTGTTAACATTTAAGTCATGCCTACACACAGGGAAGTGACACCCATAAACAAAGAGGGGAAAATAGTGGATATTTCCTGAAGGCTTGGAGAAAATTGGATTTCATTCTTGAGTACCCTTTTGGGTTTTCCAACTGTTCATAAGTTCAAACTGACCATAATCCCTAGTTTTGGACATTTTGCAAAAAATCATAAGGGATTGATCAACATAAGTGAGAAAGCCAACATTTTTAACGCAATTAATGTTCATGTAATCTTTTACTCAATCTCACTACATTAAAAACACCGTGCAATCAGACGGTTCATAACTAAGGTAGGAGCTTCCTTTTCTAAGTGACATATTCACTTCTTCAAGACCAACGCAAGAACCTATAAGAGAAGAGGAATCAACTATGTCTTTCCCATTTGGAAACATGAACCCCGATCAAATCAATCATGCTAATAAGGATATGAATAACAATGGAGGTGATGTGGTTGATAACAATAACAACAACGAAGGAGGAATTGACCCTTAATAACCAAGGGTTAAACAATAACAATAATGGAGGAGGAATGGACCCTAACAACCAAGGGTTAAATAACAATAACAATGGGGGAAATGTTGACCCTAATGATGAAGAATCAACTGATGAGAAGGTTAACAAAGCCATGAAAAGCCCATTCTTTAGGAGACTCATGGAGAAAGTGTTGGATAGAGATAGGGAGAAGTACTTTTTAGACCCAGCCCAAGCGGGTCTTAAACTTCCTCTTGATTATTATGTCAATCAACTCAAACAAAAAGAAGCCAAGGAAAATCCTATTGATATCATGAACAAACAATTTAAATGATTCCAAATGCAATTGGACACAATGAAACAAAGCGGGGATCCTAAACCCTTTTCCATCAAAGCTTTGTGTTCGTTTCCATTTGATAAAACCCTAATTATGGTCCCATTCCCAAATAATGTTGTTTTTCCTAAATACGATAAGTATGAAGGAGAATCCGATCCCCAAGATCATTTAAGGGAATTTTGTGCATTAAAGCTTGAGTTTATGCAAGATACAACATATTTAATGAGGTTTTTTCCTAGGAGTTTAGTGTTAGAATAGGTAAAAACTCTATTCTCCCAAGAACACCTGCATGCAAACCTGTCACATGGAAGAAGCAAAGACAAAAGATAGAAGAAGCTATGGAGGCCAAAAAGCCAGAGACATCATATCCATGTTCAAAGAATGAATTTCTATTATGAACAAAATGATTACAATACAATCTCCTCCTGAAATGCAAAGAGGTGAATCCTTATAAAAGGATACCAAAACCCTAAAGGTGAAAACCCTAGAGAATAATGAGATGCCTAAGTTTAACTTAAGCGTAGATTATGATAGAATAATAATTAAATTAATTAATTATTAGCTATAGTATGACTACTCTAACACCCCCCCTTAAGTGTAACTTAGGGAGAATCTAAACAACTAAGGACTAAAGGATGCATGAAAAAAAATGCATGAAAGGAACTATGGGTCCCGACAACTAGGCCTGATCAGGTACCCAAGTACAAGAAATAAACTAGATGAAGAAAACTAAGCCTCCAATCTAGGGAAAGTCCCAAAGAAAGGAACAAGAAAGAGTAAGAAGCATCTCTGAAGCATGAAGCTGTAAACACTGTCAGAAGTAACTGCTGGAACCCCCACTAAAAAAGTGCATGACCAGGTAGAGTAGACAAAGTCTGAAGAGCTGATTAATCAAACCCGGGAAGTAATAGAACCAACAGGTGGACCCCCCATAATGCTGAACAGGGAGAGGGGTGACAGGAACACTAAAATGCAATGCCAGAAATGTCTGCAGAAAGCAGAATCAGAAACACTAGCAGTGCAACAGAAGTACACACACAAGATAAAGGGCAGTGTCACTGACACATAGCATGGTCTAATGTCATGGAAGGTACTCTCACTTGACAAAGGTGGATGAGCACAAAATGACAAAACATCATAACCCCCCATGACACTTTATAACTAAGTTCGAGTACAAAAAACACACAAGGTGCTTGAAATCCCATATATGCAAAAGCAGACACTTTATCTCAGTGCATTTACAGAAAAAAAAGGCTACAGAAGAGAAGCATACAAGCTCAGAAGTCAGAAAGAAGAGTGAGCCAGAAGATCAGAAGAAGAGATCCTAGGACCTGTAGAACCCAAGTAATCCGCCAGAGTGTGAAAGATGCCAAAATCAGAGGAGAGAGAACCTAGAGAAAAATCTGGAAAAATTACCCCTGCAACTGAATAACTCACAGAACCAGCGTTCTGACGATATCTGGTTTTCCAAAAATGGAGTTTGGATGAGCAAGATATGGCTCCTAGAAGGCAAAAAATAGACACCAGACTTTGACAGAAAAAATACTATCAAAATGACAGAACCCAAAACCCCAACTTCCACCATCAGAAATTGCTCGGAAAGAGCTTTCCGACGATATATGGAAGTCGGAAAAACACCCTCGCATGCTCAAGATAGAGCAAAAATAGTGCGGGAGGGTTAAAAAAACACCACAAAAATAAAATTTAAGCCCCTGGGGCTAAAAATTCCAAGCCCCTGGGCGCCATGTGACCGTCGCCGGGCATAGAGGAGCCCACAGGGCCCCTGGTCGCCATGTGACTGACCGCTGGGCTTAAATAAGCCCACGAGGCTAAACACCCACCGGGCGGCCCAAGCGGTGGCGCGGCTAGTGAGCGGAGCAGAGTGGCAGCGGGGTTCGGGGAGTAGTGGGCACCGAAGTGGAGATCTGCGGGGCCGGTGGAGTGGAGGCCAGTTGGGGCTGAGAGGTGGTTGGTGGCGGGGGCCGACAGAGCCCGCAGGGCCGGCGGGTAGCGCAGTCGGCGGGGGCCGTGCGTGGGCTGAGCCACGGTGGTGTAGCGGCAGCGTATTAAAACACTTAAAAAACATTGAGTTTTCTAAAATTTTCTTGTTTTCGTGCCCGTACGGCACTGGAAACCAAATTTTTTTTGCCTTGAAGGCAAGTTGTCCAAAATGGACAAACTTTATATGGATTTTAGGGTTTTTGGGTGCTTTGAGCGCAACGGTAATGTCTATTTGAGCCCAAAATGACCAAAAATAGAGGTCCCCCCTAAATCCACACAAAAAACTTCTGAAAAGCTAGGAAAACCCCCAGCTTCTGAAACACTTCGAAAAAACATGAACAACCAACTGCAGGATGGCTCTGATACCATGTTAGAATAGGTAAAAACCCTATTCTCCCAAGAACACCTGCATGCAAACTAGTCACATGGAAGAAGCAAAGACAAAAGATAGAAGAAGCTATGGAGGCAAAAAAGCCAGAGACATCATATCCATGTTCAAAGAATAAATTTCTATTATGAACAAAATGATTACAATACAATCTCCAACTGAAATGCAAAGAGGTGAATCCTTATAAAAGGATACCGAAACCCTAAAGGTGAAAACCCTAGAGAATAATGAGATGCCTAAGTTTAACTTAAGTGTAGAATATAATAGACTAATAATTAAATTAATTAATTATTAGCTATAGTATGACTACTCTAACATTTAGGAGGCATGGAAATGGAGTGGTTTTCCAAGTTACCCTCTAGCATCTGAACTTTCGAAGAATTGGCCTCCAAATTCGTGACTCATTATTCCTACATATCAAACATGAGGTTACGATGATAAATTTGTGTAATACCAAGCAATGAGAGGGAGAAGGATTCCTACTTTTTTTTACAATGATGGAGAGCGATATTCGCTAGATACCCTCGAAGTGTACCTAAAAAAGAGAAGATGGACATCTTTATTAATAGCTTGACTAATGAGATGAACTACTAGTTAAGGTTACAATGTCCTAGGTCTTTCCAAGACCTAATTGAGAATGGGGTTACCATGGAAGAGGTATTGGTTAAAACTGGAGAACTTAAGCTTTATAAAAACAACAACAACAATACCTCCAATAATAATCAAAATAGAAATCCTCCTAACAATAACCAGTTTTGGATGAGGAATAACAAAAAAGGAGTGGTCAATGATGGAGTTGTAGAAGCAAATAATTTGAAGGCCGCCTCTTTCAATCTTACAAGAGGATCTGCTCAAGCTAACAAAGTGACTCAAGAACCCAAAGTACCTTTCAACAAAAATACAAACAACAATAACTTTGGGAACAACCAAGGGGATAACAAGCCTAAGACATTCTTTACACCAACTCCTAAAAGGACATTCACACCTTTGGGTGAACCACTTGAGAAGGCATTGAGAAACCTCATTGCTAATAAGATTATTGACTTACCTAGGGCTCAACCATACGAACCGCAAATCAAACCTACATGGTGGAGTGAGTCTAGTCATTGTGAATACCACAGGAACCGAGGACATAAAACAAATGATTGCATGCATTTGAGACACGTAGTGCAAGATCTAATTGACAATGGTGTGATTAAGGTAGAAGGACCTCAAAATAAGAAAGACCACATGACATTTAAAACTCCTTTCTACAAACATGAAAAGGGCGAATCTTCCAATACTCACAATGGAGGGAACAATGGTAACAATTCGAGAGGCAAAAACAATGTAAACTTTGACCATAGCTATGACAATGCTATTAATGCCCTATCCAGACATGATAGTACTATCAATGTTGTGGTAATCAAATAACAACCTAATCAAGAGACCTCTAATGTTGTAATTAGGGGGAAAGTAGCAAGAGTTACCCTACAAGGAAGTGCCTCTAAAAATTTTGGTATTACTGTTATCCAAAATCCAATCATACAACGAAATAGGCACCAAAACAGAAATTTGCATGTTTATGTTACCCAATCAAAACTACCTTATAGTTTTTGATGATTTACATTCACTTGCTACATTTATTATCAGATGTTTATGTACTCTAAGTATTGATCAAATTATTACATATTCAAA
>MU228505.1:2786261-2800445 GCA_018584345.1 Thuja plicata
TTACATTTGTATTACAATTGCATATCTATTCAATATCATAGCTTCATTATTAGATTCAATTCTACTACTTGCTAGCATTCTTATTTCAATTATTGATTTCAAGGTTAATTCCTAAATTGGGGTTTGACTAATGCAAACTCCTCTCCCACAAAAAAAAAACATCTTTTTCTTGCAGGTATAGGTTCAAGATTGCAAATTTGAGACCAGATCTGGATACCCTTTTCGACCAACTTCTGGGATCCGCGAACAGATTTTCTGTCGGACCTATGCAGGCCAAGGTCAACATTATTGGGTTAGGGTTGACATTTGTGGGTCAAGGTCGACCTTTTTCATAAGATGAAATTGGAACAGAAAAACATTTCTGGGTTTTGTTTGTCTCTATGTTTCCTTTCCGGAACATACTTTGGATTTTCCAGAAATTGAGTATAGACCCCAAAAAACAACATTCTTTGATCTATAATATTTCAAGGTTAGTAATTTTCTATCATTCATTTCAATTCAAAACCTTAATCATTCTAAATCTATCACACATTTACATTCACACCCACACATTTTAAGAGGGAAACCTAGGATCTCCTTCTTTATTCTTATTTCCAATAGATTGATTCATTTATGCATTGATCCTTTTTGGGTTGATCAATTTGGATCCTTCCTTTGTGCATTTAAGAATAAAAGGGGAATATCTTATCTTTCCATCCACTCTAAGAATTAAATGTAAGGTGATAAGTGATGTGAGTATCAAAACACTCATATTCTATTAAACATCATTTTTCTCCTTTACACTTAGAAAAGGAGGAAAATGAAGTACTACAATGGCTCTACAAAGAGGAAGACACTTCAAATAATCCCATGGAAAGAGTACAACACATCAACATTCAAACCGATCAATATGGAAAAGGGTATCAAACCATGCAAAAATGGGGTATAAGAGAAGAGGACCCTTAGGGGTCAAGAATAGAGGATTTCTAGAACCCATTGAACCGGCTTGGAGATAAAAAGAAGAGAAATCCGGAATAGGTTTTCAACACAAAGGAGAAAGTTCAAGTCTAATGCATGATTTTCATGAACATGTGCACATGGTAGGATCTGAGAGTGAAGATGATTCTAGGGATTATGAGTGGGATTCATTTTCTGAAGAGTCTTTTCATGATATAGAAATTTATGTTATTCAAACATTGTATTTAATCCACACACATTCTTTCCCATGGAAATCAATGAGGACTCTAGTGAAGGAGATTTTGATCCTACTTCCACGGAACATCTTGAGGAAGCCCATGTCATATCCCTAAGTGATAAAATTTATGAAACTTCAAATGAGGTCATGTCTCTAAACCCTTCTAATGACAAATTTCAAAATGAATCCTTAGCTTTAATACACCCTGAACTCATTGATTGGGATTTATCCGAACCAAATAACTTATTATACTTTCCCAATGACCTTGCAATGGCCCAATACCTAAATGCGATTGAGCCATCTTCTTCCATCAATGAATAAAATCCGGACACAATGATAGAGGCAGGGGTCCAACCTCTCAATCCACAAAATAAAAGAAAAAAACACAAAAAAAATGAAAAGGTCTAGTGGTGAAAACCACCATGTGGAAGTGCTAGAACCTAAAAAAGTAAAAATATCAGATGTTTCCAAAGGTGAAAACCCAATTGTGGAACCTAAGGAAGAGAGGTTGGATACCCTATCAAAACATGAAGATTAAAGGTCACCCATCCTTATTGAACCAATAGAAAAAGTTACCATTGGCATTGAAGAGGATCCCAAGTTTATTCATTTAGCAACATCTTTGAGTCCATCAGAAAGAAAGGAGTTCACCGAATTCTTTCGAGAAAAGAAAATTAACTTTGCATGGTCTTATGCCAACATGCCAAGGTTAGATCCAAGCTTTATAATTCATCATTTGAATGTAAGACCCGGTGTGAAACCCGTAAAGCAAAAATTGAGAAAGATGCACCCTCATATGGCACTTTTAGTAAAAGCAGAATTGGAAAAGCTACTCAAGGTTGGATTCATAAGAGTGATCACATATGTATAATGGATATCAAACATTGTACCGGTCACAAAACATGACAAATACATTAGAGTTTGCATGGATCTTAGAGACCTTAATATTTCTTTCCCAAAAGATAATTTTCCGCTACCTAGCATTGATGCTATAGTGGACTTAACAATGGGTCATTCTATGTTTTCCTTAATGGATGGATTTAGTGGATACAATCAAATTATAATTGCACCCAAAGACCAAGAAAAGACAGCTTTTACAAGCCCATGGGGAACCTTTTGTTGGAATGTGATCCCCTTCGGTCTCAAAAATGTCGGAGCAACTTATCAAAGAGCAATGACCACTATCTTCCACGATATGATCCATACCTTTTTAGAAGACCATGTGGATGATATTATAGAAAAATCACATGAAAGAAATGATCAATTACCAATATTATAAAATATTTTCACAAGGTTAGAGCAATTCAAAATGAGACTCAATCCAAATAAATGTGCTTTTGGGGTGCAATCCAACAAACTCTTAGGTTACATTGTTTCTGCAAAAGGCATTGAAGTAGATCTTGAGAAAGTGCAAGCAATAATGGACATGGAAATTCATAAGAATATTAGTCAAATGAGGTCTCTTCAAGGAAGACTTCAATCTATAAGGAGATTAATTTCCCAATTGGCGAAAAAATGCTATTCATTCACAAGGTTTCTACATAAAGACACCATTTTTACATGGGATGAGGAGTGTGACAAAGCTTTCACATTATTGAAAACATACTTGGTTAATCCACCAATCTTAATGTCACCTATCAAAGGCAAACCCTTATTACTTTACATATCAACAACAGAGAAATATTTAGGGGTTTTATTGGAATAAGAAG
Organism: Thuja plicata; assembly: GCA_018584345.1. Lineage (NCBI taxonomy): Eukaryota > Viridiplantae > Streptophyta > Pinopsida > Cupressales > Cupressaceae > Thuja > Thuja plicata. The sequence continues at coordinate 2,789,145 of MU228505.1, forward strand.
ACAATGAAGGAAAAGAAAGAGGCATTTACTACTTGAGTAGAACATTGATAAAATATGAATTTAAGTATAGCTTCATGGAAAGGGCTTTACTAGCAATGGTATTTTCCTCTCAAAAGCTTAGACATTACATATTGATGCATAAAGTGAAGTTAATTGCCAAAATTGATCCATTGAAGTATCTACTTAGTAAAACAGCTCTAACAGGAAGGATTGCAAAATGGGTGATGGTACTTAGTGAATTTGACATTGAGTACGTGGATAGGAAAGCAATAAAGGGACAAGTGATTTATGATCAGTTGGCCAAACATCCTTTAGAGTCTACACATCCAATTCAAGTAGAGTTTCCTAATTCAGAAATTGTTAATATGGAAGCAAAGACATGGACCTTATATTTCGATGGATCCTATAGTCAAAGTGGTTCAGGGGAAAGAATTATTTTGATAACACCTCAAGGTTACACAATTCCCAAATCTTACAAACTATTTTTTCCTTGCACAAATAATATAGTTGAATATGAAGCTTTGGTCATAGGTCTCAAAATGGCCTTAGAATAGAATGTCATAGAATTGCAAGTTTATGGAGACTCTCAATTAGTAATCAACCAAATCAATGATGAATACAACACCAAAGATGAAAAATTGATGCCATATAAAAGGATAGTGGATGATTGGAAAATGTATTTTGCTTTGATTACTTTTGAGAAAATTCCCTGAGACAAGAATAGAGCAGCTGATGCAATGGCTACCTTGGCTTCATTACTCCAAATGCCTGATCAGAATGCAAGGTATGAATTCTTGGTGGAAGAGTTGGGAAAACTGGCATTTGACTTACCTGATACCCAAATAATTGCCCTTCTTAACAGACATGAATCACCTTGGTATGGAACAATTTACACTTATCTTAAAGACCAAACCCAAGCTCAAAAATGACATTTCATAAGACAATTGGCTCGTTATACCATCCTATTAGACACATTGTATCACAAAGGTCTTGACGGAATTCTCCTTAGGTGTCTAGAGGAAGAGGAATCAAGATTAGATTTAAGAGATGTCCATGAGGGGATTTGTGGGTTTCATTTGAGTGGATTAAATTTAGCTAAGAAAATCCTTCGCATGGGGTATTTTTGGAAAACCTTAGAGAAAGATGCTTGTCAATTTGTGAAAGTTTGTGCTAAATGCCATATCTTGGAGACATGATCCATGCAACCACACAAGAATTGCATCCATTTATCACACCATGGCCATTTTATCAATGGGGTTTTGATCTAATTGGCATGATTTACCCACCATCTTCTAATAGACATAAATACATCCTCACAATGATAGAATATTTCACTAAATGGGTAGAGGCCGTTCCTTTGAAAACTGCAACGGGAAAATAGATTTCCATGTTTATCCTTAATCACATAATTTGTAGATATGGTATTCCTCATGCCATCATCACGGACAATGGAAAACAATTCAAGAACAAATATGTGGATGAAATTTGTGAAATATTTCATATTATTCATCATTCTTCCTCCATTTACTATCCTCAAGGTAATGGACAAGCCGAGGCTACAAACAAGAACATCCTCAAAATATTGAAAAGATCGGTTGATAATTCAGAAAGAGATTGGCATATTCAAATAAACCCGACATTGTGGGCCTATAGAACTAGCATCCGAACACTAACAAGAGCTACACCATTCTCCTTGGTTTATGGGGCCAAAGCTGTTGTACCCCTAGAAGTTGAGATTCCATCCCTAAGAGTTTCACTACATGGATTAATCACTAATGAGGATTATAGGGTTGCCTAACTTCAACAATTGGAATTGTTGGAGGAACATCAAACACAAGCATATGATCATTTGAAGGTATATCAAAATATAATTTCAAGAAACTACAACAAGCACATAAAACCGAGAACCTTTCAAGTGGGGGACTTAGTGTTAAGAGAAAACCTTGAAAATAAGGCTGATAGAGAAAAGAAAGGAAAATGGGAAGAAAATTGGCTTGGTCCTTTTGTAATCATTTCTTCTTTTGGAATGAGAACCTACAAATTAGTTGATTGTGATGGTGATGAGTTGCAAGAGCCCATTAATAACATTCATTTAAAGAGGTTTCATACCTAATCAGATGAAAGAGAATCAGAAGAAAAAGTATCAGACAAGTGTATCAGATGAGTTATCATCTTCTTTATACATGAGAAAAAGTCAAAATCCAAAAAAATCAGAAAGATCAAAAAGACAAAAGCAATGGAAAAGTAGAAAATCAGAAGAAGGAGAAAATTGAGCATGAAGAAAGTAAAAACATTTCAAAATCCAAAAAATGTTGTCTTGGTGAAAACCTAGCAAATAGGCACCTTGATGATAAAAATAATAATAATAAAAATAAAAAAAAGAAGAAAAAGAAAAAAATTAAAAAAAATTAAAAAGAGAAAAGTGCCTTGGTGAAAACCTAGCAATAGGCGCCTTGGTAGCAAAAAAAAAAAAGAGAAAAAAGCAATAAACCCAAAAGGTGAAAACCTGGAAACAAGCGCCTTTTGTTCCCTTAGGTCTTTCCTAGTTGCATTTGTACATATTGCCTTTTCAACATCTCATTTGTACATATCCTCATTGCATCTGTCATTTGTGCATAGTCATAATAAACTTTTCAGCTGCATTGTTGCATTCTAGGTTTCATAGTGCCCTAAAGTTTGACACACAATCACATTTGTCACTTGGGGGAAAAAACATGGTTTTGATACCAAATGGATTCAATAAGTGCTACATTTTGGTCACACGACATAAGCAGATTTTTAGAATTTTAGAGGAGAGATATTTTGGAACCTTTGATGGATATCATTGTTCAATCCAAACAGTTTGATCGCATAACTTGATCCTTGAACTTCATTGACTTATTTTATCAGGATTAAAAATTGACAACACTCTAAATGATCATACTATTTGGAATTCTTATTGCTAATCTTGATACATTGCAAAACACTTGAAATTTTTGATGATTTTCATTGACCTTTTCAAGTCATTTTCTTTTTAGCTAATCAGTGATGTTTCGACTAGATTGGCGATGATGGTGACATGATGTTTTTCTTGACTTTTGTGTGACTATTTTAAGGAAGATCCACTAACTTGTGTGAATTCATCTAATGACATGGTCATCAAAGAACCATAAAGGATATTCATATAGGAAGGAGGGTTAACCTTTGTTTGTTTACGCAAAAGGATACCTTGGCTATTTAGATATTCCATATCTTAATACCAAAATTCACTTGCAACATTGAATCCGTTGAAAACGGTTTTCATACTCCCATAATTAGTTATTCAACTAGGGAGGGTTGTACTAGTTTCCTAAAAGGTTACCAAATGCGATAAAAAGTAGTATTGATATCATCATGATGTGGTCAGTGATGGTTGTACTTGCTTTCCGGTCCCACAATGCTCAATGATGAAAATATATCTCTTTTGCAGTTCTTTCACAAAAAGCTAGTGATAATTAGTTGCATTGCATTGCATTTTCATGATAGATTAATTGCATTGTTTCAAGTATTTTTCCAAGTGACGGGGGTTAATTATTCATATCTTGATCCATAAAATTTTGGGGGGATTCAATTTTAAATTATCCTTGTTTCAAATCAATGATGTGAGATTATCTTTTGCATTCATTTATTCATTCATAACATTAATCATTATCTTAATATCAAAAAAAGAGAGACAAGAATCATTAATCATTAATCATTTGCATACATTTAGTTAAGGAGTGAATTTCATAAAAAATTTGCATACATCACATTCAAATTCAAAAAAACAAATATAGTTGCATTCATCTATACATTCATTCATTGCATTGCATCCATACATGAAATCAGAAAAGCATATAGAAATAATTACATACATCATTTGCATCCATCTAATCTATATTATATATAAGATAAACTACATCCATAACATAAAAAGAGTAAATGCATCCATAAAACATCATATAGATATGTGCATCAAGATATCTCCCATCACAACATCAACACATCAAAGAGAATCAAGGAAAGTAATCATATAAATGTCCATCAAATCATGATCCATCAAATCTATATATCACGATACAATATCATCAACAAAATGGTACATCAACAAAGTCATGATCAAATCAATAAACATGACAACATGATACATCATCCAAAATTTGGATCAATATCCATATATCTCAAGACCTAGTAGGGGCACTTGATCCATCACCTATCACATTAGGCCCTCTGTCACCTGATTTGTCCTGTGTAGTGTGTGGTCCCTGACTGGTGTTCACAACACTAGGCATCTGTGACATCATATTCATAAAATTATGCATCATAATGGCCACCTAATCTAGTCGACCAACCACTACTGTCATACTTGTCTGTAATGTCCACACATCCTGAGTCAAGGCATCCATCACCTGTGGTACCTGTGGTGCTTGCAAAGTCTGGGGATCCTGTAATGTAACCTATGGTATAAATAATATCTAAGGAGGCACCTGATGTGCCAGAATATGTCCCTGTATTAGAGGAACTTGTTGTGTCTGTACCTCTAGAGGATCCTGTGCTCCCAGAACTTGTCTCGCAGATGCAATATGAGCCTATCACCCAACTCTTTGTCTCTGCTGCCCCCATGCTAATGCTGGTCCCAACTGTACCACACCAGGTCCATGTCCCTGTTGAGCCTATCCAAATCCCCTACCTCTCTCTCTAACATGTCCACCCCGTGTCTGAGGTCCCACCCATCCTCTGCCAATCACCCTCGGATCTCTTTTCACTCTAGGAGCTCACTGTCTCCGCCTACCGCCACCACCACCACCACCATCACCTCCATCCTTGCCATCATCATCCAAAGTCTCATTTGCATCCAGTATAGGCTCTGCTGGATCGGTAAATCTCATGAATCTATGTCTAGAGAACCACTCTTTGTACTCCATGGACATCCTTGCATCTGCAACATGATCCAACATGTCCCATCTGATGAATATCAATCTATCAATCTCATAACATGCATACTGGAAATCAATCTATGCACCCCACATTGACCGCTCGACCTGTACTCGTGCATATAAGGCCATAGCCTGGGGCATGTCCTGAACTCGGCCATACTGCTTGGAAACTTGTCCAAAACAAAATCTCTCAATCACAAGTGGTGATCGATCAATCATCCACCTCGATGAAAACATGTAAGGGAGCTCATCATCATCCTCCCACCAACCCTCACATCCCAAATATGGTCTCCATATGACCTGATCCATATCGTCAATCATCTGATGCCAATACTCTAGTTTTCCTAGATGATGCTGGACAACCATCCCACCATACAAGAAGGAATATGGACACCCGTGGCCTCGAACACGTGCTACTATTAGTCTAGTAATGGGTATATGCTCCCATATCCATAACTGTATCAAAAGTGCACCAACTAACACTGATGCACTAGCCTTGTATACAATCTCATGTAAATCATGGTCTAGTTGTGCTAAAACACATGATCCCCAATCAAAACGTCGAGGATGTGCAATCAAATCCTTGAGAATGCAGCCCCATCCAATGGAGAATCCTCACCCTCGTTGATCTGGAAGTAGTAAACCTCCTATCACAACCCCTAAAAATGTTGGCAATGTCGGAAAAGAAGTGAACTGCACCCATGTAATAGTATCATCATTGAAAGATGCGTCTGCATACACTCCCATCAAAAACTAAATCATAATATACTCGTTCCCCATGAGTCAGGATGCGGAGAAGTTTGTATACATCCTCGGGAATGATGGTCATTTCACCGAGTGACAAGTGGAAAGTGTTGTGGTCAGAGTGCCATCGCTCTGCCATAGCTATCAATAGACCCCAGTTTAGTTGAAACCGAGGGATGTCTAATAGGAAACTCAAACAGAAAAGCTCGATAACATGAAACTCTGGACCAGTCATCTCCTGAGCTAAATCTAGAATTCATGAAGCTAGATTCTGTACATACAATTTATGAAAATGTGTCTATTTTTCAAATCAAGGGAATTATATTAGTATTTTTTCTATCAATGGATTATCCCAAGTCAATCAATCTAATTCGATTGATCTTTTCTCTTTTTGAGCGCAATCATCTTATTGTTCCTAACTCTAGATCTTTAGATGGGACCAATATGATCAGTTATCTATCCTATCAGTTTTCTATCCTACCAGATTGAAAAATCAAACATTCATTGTTACGATTATCCTTATATCCTAATAACTTGTTCGCATTACTTCAACAGATCTATCTATCTTGGAAATCAATTTGTTAATCCAGATATTAAATCAGCGATCAATTTGCATATTTCAAATCAAGTTTTCAACACTTTTTCCTATAGGCATCACTTGGATAAGTGGACGCGACATTTTAACCTACACATCATTTCAAACATCATACGCGGTATTTCATATATCAGAGGCACGACTTTATCATCTACGCGGTATTTCATTAACCTAGGCGTCAGTTAAGATTTTGTAGGCGGCATTTAAATCTTTAGGATTTATTGAGCAACATTTTAAACATTGTTTGACAAATTTGACCTAGCCCCTAGGCGTGGTTTAACTATTCCTATGCATCATTTGATAGCACGAAGGTGGAATTTTACTACCCTAGATGTCATTTAAACATTCCTAAGTAGCATTTTGTAGAGATCAATCTAAAAATCATAAAAAAATGACATAAATGCTATTAACAACATGCAATAAATGCACTAGGAGGGTCAAAGCCACTCACCGGAGGTCCGTAGTCCAAGGGTCTCTAGTATCAATGTCCTCTCTTGAATCGATGCTCTCAAATAGGTTCCACCATTGCTGACAATCTTAATAGGATCAGAGAAAAATCTCAATAGTAAAAAGTGAAAATGAATAGTAAATTTGGGTTTTTCAACCTATTTAAGCTATTTGACCTAATTTTGGAGGGATTTTTACCCAGCGAGACCTAAATCTGTATTTTCCTGCAAACTTGGGCATGTTGTTATATCCTCACCATCATTAATGTTTTCCGAAATGAAATCATCTTGGATCTTGTTTTACATCAGTCTCATCATGTTTTGCATCTAGAGATCAATCTGTTTCATTTCTGAGGGGGCATCATCATATCATCAAATCAGGGTTCTATATCAAATCTGGGGCATTGAAAATTCAAACTTTTGTTAGTGGGCGCATTTGGCATCTTATCAAATCAAAGTTTCAAATCAGTTGTGAATCAGATTTTTATCAATTAGATCAGGGAATTCAAATCAATTTTTTGAATCAATCTTATCAGATCAGGGTTTCAAATCAATCATTGAATCAGGTTATCAATCAGATTAGTTCAATCAATCAATTAAGTATCGAATCAGTGATCAGGACATGCAATTTTCTTTGAATCAATGCACTTCACACATCAATTCAAAGAGAGGCATTTGTAGACACCTAAAACTGGGCATGTGTCCTAGAATCATTCAAATCTGCAAATCTCAGCCAAATGCTCTAATTTTCATTAAAATGGATCAAATCAATTTCAAATGGACATTTATCAATCAAAGTGGACAAAATCAAGTTAAATCAAAGGATTAATTAACCATGACATCAAATAATCAAATATAATCCTAAAAGGATCAATCAAAATTATATAATTAATTTTGATCAATTAATTTTATAGTTTTAATCAAAAATCAAATTGAACCTATTCATCCCTACATGGATAATTTAATTAATTGATTGAATTAAATAATCCTAATATCTTTCAACATGAATTTGAGCAACCAATGGGAATTGAGAACACAAAGCACATGGATCACTCCTAAATTTGAATCTCAATCACTCATTTTCAAATTTGAATCTCAATCACTCAAATTTGTCCTTTTGTCTCAACCTTTGAGACACTTATTTAAATTTCCCCCCCCATTTGAAACCATCTCAAAGCCTTTCACTCAACCAAGTATTAATCATGATCAAGTAACTCTACCCCCTACACTTGGGAATTTGCTATAAATACAAGCTATTTTTAAGCATAATCATATCCTAGAAATTTGAATGCAAATCATCAAACCTATAGCCATTTTTACAGCAAAATTGAGCATAATTGAGATTATCATAGAATATTAGTATCATGGATATCATCTTGATTGCATTTTAATCCAACATTATCATCATTTGAGATAATTGAGCTAGATTTAGGCATATTTTGTTATCAATTTCTCATTCTAGGATTGTCACTAGTAGAGATTAAGGCTAAGAGCTTTACTAGCATACTAGTTAGAGAACCATGAGATGATTATTGATTTGCTTACAATTATTTAGCTTAAATTATTTATATTTTTCCATAGAATTGTAGCTAAATAAACTAATCTCAAGAAGGTGTAATTAACTCACACACACCATCTTTTCACCATTTCGTGGTTTATTAAAATGCTCTTTGTGAAACAATGAAAAAATCATTGTTTTTCTTCCCCTATTATTTCCATTCATGAAATGTCAAAAGTTTAGCATTTCATAGCTGCTATCTCTTTGGCCTGCGAAATAGCAAAAAATGATGTTTTCTTGAATATTTAGGAGATGATTTTAAATTTAGCCTGTCTGGTATGCTTTTGTCTTTGAAACATTAATACTAATAGATAAATTTGATACTTCTAATTGGAAATTTTCAATGTTCCAACAGGACGCACAGCGAAAACTTAACACAGGATTGGACTAAAGACTTTGAACTAAATGAGGTTCAAAAGGATTGAATACATAACTTAGAGGCAAAAGCTGTACAAAACTATACATATGATGCCAACAAAAAGAGGTGGGGTAACATTGTCTCTAATTGGGGACCTAGACTGCAAAGGATAAGGAATGAACCCTAGAATCTTTGGTTACGTAATTGGGCTATAGAGTTAAGAAGGCCAAACTCACAACAAAACTTACTAACCTAAGCATAACAAAAAGAACTATATATAGAGGAGAAGCAAGGTAATTACATTTGATACAATTTCAAATATTGCCCGTTGAAGGACAGGGAAGAGGTGTTCCATCAAGATACATCAAATTACATGAATTTGGCCCCAACACTTGATCAATTACAAATGATCCCTTCCACAAAGATTCAAACTTTCCATGGGATCCTTTGGGTTCTTTGCACCTATCCCAGAGTAAAACCTGATCAACTCTCATGAATTTCCTTGGCCTATCCTTACGATAAAAATATTGCTTCACTCGAGCTTGATGTTGCATGATATGATCAATAAGAATTTCACATTCCTCCTCAATCTTAGATAGATACATAATCCTTTATTAATTTCTCTAGATAGAATTATGATAAGTCTGTTGGCTTGATCGATCTGTTACTATAAACTGTTCATTTGTTTATGAGTTCATGTCATGTTTATGGAATGAATTCTCGTGCCTTCTGATACTTTCTGGTTAAAATTATTATCAGCAGTTACTTTGTTGAATTTAATATGTTGAATCGATAGATTATTTTAGAGGGATTTGTACCTATTGTTGGAAATATTGCTACAATGTAGACAATTGTTATTTTGTCATTGATTTCAAACCTTAATTGGTGACACTATTGCTATATGTTTGAGTACCATATATATTTATTGATGAAGATTTGACAAATAGGATAACAAGAAGACCGAGGAAATGGTTGAGTTATGAGTATACACCAGGGTAATTGATCATTTGGCACTTTGGAAAAGTGATATATTGTTTATCTTTCACTGACAGTTCACTAGATGGTCTATGCTGAGCAAAGCAAAGTCAATGCCGAGCAAAGTGAAAGGTGATGCTGAGTAAAGCAAATATGATTCCAAGCGCAAGTAAAATGCTGATGGAGACAGAGAAAGCCGAGCAACAATATTTTAGTAATTGATGAGATTTGAGATCTCTGGTTGACATAAATGATTTTATTGGGATATGTATTGTTAATTAAGATTGGTCCACACTCATTTAATGCATGGGAAACCATTATTAACGCATGGATTCAATGTTTAATTAATGACTGTATTGGAGAAGTAAATAAAATGTAATGATGGTAAGATCCATTGGATCTAACCTAACCTAAGATCTATGATCTTGATTAAGTGGAAAAAAATCTATCTGACCTAGATGAAGAGGTATAATATAACCTATAGAGGTTATTGTCATGTATCCAAGTGTAAGAAGAAGTTGTATACAAGAGTATTGCATGGTTAATTGACTGATTGGCTAAACCTAGTAAAGAAGGCTAAGTAGAGAAGTAGAGAGAGATTTCTTGATGGATTTCCGAGAAGATCTAAAGTTTGAGATGAAAATGGAGGCCACTCAGTGAATTAGCATTAGAGCTGAAATTGGATCTGGATTTGCAAATTAATTTGTATGTATTAGATCACACCTGCTGATTACTTTGTAACCATTGTATCAGTTCAAATCCTTTAACCAGGTTGACCTAATAGTCATTGTATAAATCCTTTGAACAAGGTGACATTTAGATTGGAATTTTATAAGTCCTCTAACAAGGCCACTCCTAACAGGGTGATTAAATCCTTTAACCAGGTCACATTTGACAGTGTGTTTTGTAACCTTTAACAGGGTTGAATCCTAACAAAGCTCACTTTAGAAGAGTGAAATTTTGGTAGCATGTTACTGGTGGTTTTTCCCATATTGGGTTTCCATGTTAAATCATGGTGTCAAGATGTGTGAATGTTTATGTTGTGTTTACTGTTAAGTTTCTGTAAGCTTATTTCATTAGTACAGTAAATTGAACACTTTTGTTGTTTATTGTTGCCGAGCAAATATGAGTTGTTGAAGTGGTATAAAGTTTTATATGGGCACATCTGGACCTAAGGATAACTGATTCACCCCCCCTCTCAGTTATTCTAAATTCATTCTAACAATTGGTATCAGAGCTTTATTCTCTTGAAATAGTTTGAAGGTACTTGGAGATAAAGATCAAGATGTATAAAAGGGATGGACCGAAGATTAACAAGAACAAATTTCTTGCATGGAAAAGTTTGATGAAACTTCACTTGGATGGTATTGGTGATTCTTCTAAATGAAATATTGAACAAGAATATGTAGCCCCTATTGGAGTTCTGAATGCTGCACAATTAAGAGAAAAACATGAACATAATCAAGCAATGTTGGAACTTGCATCATCTCTAAACTATCATGAATTTGAGGACATCAAGGATTGTACAAGCACAAAGAAAATGTGGGATTCCCTTCAAACCATTTATGGAGGTGATAAAAATGTACTAAGAGCCAAATCTGAAAGCTTGAGAGGTAAGTTTGATGATTTAAAAATGCAAGAAGGAGAAAATATAGTGCAATATTATGATAGGATAAAGGAAGTTGTAAATG
>MU228505.1:2801203-2843477 GCA_018584345.1 Thuja plicata
ACAAATTTGAAACCTTAGATCAATGTAAAGGTGGATATGTTAAGTTTGGTAATGATACACCTTGTAGAGTTAAAGGGAAAGGATCAATTCAATTGACTGACAAGATTATATGTGATGATGTGTATTGGGTTGATGATCTTAAGTATAACCTATTGAGTGTTTCACAGCTAAACACTTCTGGTTACAGAATTGAATTCCATCACAGGAAAGCAAAAATCTATGATGCCAATGGAGAATTAGTTGGAAGTGGTGAGCAGACTAGAGGTAACTTATTTTATCTAGACTTAGCTGAAGAGACATGCTTGTTTTTACAATATAATGATGTTTGGTTATGGCATAAGAGGCTATGTCATGTTAACTTTGATAACTTGGTAAGCATAAGTAAATTGAAAAAGGTTAGAGGGCTACCTAAGTTAAAGAAACCTGAGAATGCAATGTGTAAGAAATGTCAATTGGGAAAAATGACTAAATATAGCTTTAAAAGAAAAAATCATACTTCTAAGAATATTTTGGAATTGGTTCATACTGACCTTTGTGGACCTATTGGTGAGAAAAGTTACTGTGGAGACAAATATTTTATTCTATTTGTAGATGACTACTCTAAGATGATGACTGCTATGTTTCTTAAAGACAAATCTGATGCATTTCAGTTATTTAAGTGGTACTTGGAAAAATTTGAAAAGGAAACACGTAAGAGTCTAAAATGTCTGAGATCTGACATAGGAGGTGAGTTCATTTCTAATGAGTTTAACAGGTTCTGCAATGACTGAGGGATAAAAAGACAGATGTCCGCACCTAGGACACCACCACAGAATGGTATAGCTGAAAGAAGAAATAGATCTATCATGGATTGTGCTAGAACACTAATGATGGAGAAAAATGTTGCATAGAAATATTGGAGAGAAGTTGTAAGTAGAGAAGTTTATACCTTGAATAGAGTACAAGTCAAGAAAGGTACAAATACTACACCTTATGAACTATGGTATGGATATGCACCTACTATAAGTTATTTTAAAGTCTTTGGGAGTAGATGTTTCATACTGAAGGATAATAGAAATGGTAAACTTGATGCTAAAGGAGAAGAAGGCATATTTCTTGGATATTCTACTAAGAGTAAAGCATACAAGTTCTTGAATTCTAACACTAAAAAAATTGTGGAAAGTGCAAATGTTAGAATTGATGAATATGCAGAGAGAAATGAAGCTGAAAGCATGATTGAGCCTTATAGATCATTCACTTATCCTAAAGAGGAGGATTCTAACAAAACTAAAAATGAAGTTGCCGAGCAACAATCCGCACCTGCCGAGACACAGAATGAAATTGCTGGGTGACAGGAGGTGAATGCCGAGCTATCTGATGGAGATGTCGAGTCACAGTTTCAACCTGAACTAAACATGAATGATCAAACTAAAGTTGAGAAAGAGCCTACTTTGGAAAAATATGTGAGAAGGCACCATAAACCTGATCAAATCATAGAAGCAAAGGATTCTGCAGTTATGACAAGAAGCAAATTAAGAGAAGACACATATTTGCTATGTGATTTTGAGCCTAAGACAGTAAAAGATGCTTTAGACGATGAAGACTGGATTCAAGCCACGAATGAAGAGATAGACCAGATAGAAAAGAACAAGACATGGACACTAGTACCGAGGTCTAACAAAAAAAATGTAATTGGTACTAAGTGGGTATTCAAAAACAAGCTGAATGAACATGGAGAGGTAACAAGGAATAAAGCAAGACTGGTATGCAAAGGTTATGCACAAGAGGAAGGAATTGACTATGGAGAGACATTCGCCCTAGTTGCAAGATTGGAAGGTGTAAGAACTTTGCTTGCATATGTAGCCTAAAAAGGATTGAAAGTTTATCAAATGGATGTGAAGTCAGCATTTCTAAATGGGATATTAGAAGAGGAAGTATATATTGAACAAGCTGATGGATTTGTTGACCCAAGCAAGAGGAGCATGGTTTGCAGATTGCATAAGGCATTATATGGACTGAAACAAGCACCTAGGGCATGGTATGAAAGATTGCACAATTATTTGATAAAGATTGGATTTGCAAGAACAAATGACAACAACAATCTGTATTTGAAGACAAAGCAAGGTAAAGGAATTTTATTGGCTGAAATTTTTGTTGATGACATCATATTCAGTGGACAAGATATGATATGCAAAGCATTTGCAAAAGAGATGCAAACTGAATTTGAAATGTCTATGTTTGGCAAGATAAAATTCTTTGTTGGTTTACAAATACATCAAATCAAAAATGATATCTATATCACTCAATCAAAATAAGTCAAGGAGATACTAATTTTTTTTTCTATGGAAGGTTCAAAACTAGTGAATACACCCATGGCTACTAGACAGAAGCTGACAAAGAATGATGATACAAAAGAGGTAAATCAAACACTGTACAAATAAATGATTGGTAAGCTGCAATATGTTGTACACAGTAGACCTGATATTGCATTAGCAGGTGGAATTGTTGCTATATTTTCTGCTAATCCAAAAGAGACACATATAATGGCAGTGAAAATAATTTTGAGATATTTGAAAGGTACAGAAGATTATGGCCTATATTATAAAAGGAATGACAAGTTTGAACTCAAAGTCTATACTGATTCTGACTAGGCTGGTAATGTGGATGATAGAAAAAGTACCACAGGAGGAGCATTTCTTTTGGGGAAAAGATTAGTTTCCTAGACAAGAAAGAAACATAATTGCACCTCACAATCTACAGCTAAAGCCGAGTATGTGGCAACAACAGTTAATTGTTCAAACATTGCGTGGTTGAAGATACTAATGAAAGGTATGAAGGAGGAGATCACAAAACTAGTTGTCATATATTGTGATAACATGAGTGCCATTAATATTTCTAAAAATATTGTAATGCACTCTAAGACAAAGCATATAGCTATCAAGTATCATTACTTGAGGGAGCTAGTTCAAAAGAAGAAAGTGAGATTGGAATATGTACATACTAAGGAATAGTTGGCAGCCATATTTACAAAAGCATTACCCAAGGATGCTCATGAGTATCTAAGAGGTAAATTTGGGGTGATTGCCCTAGCAGAGGCTAACTAGTTCTGAATGGTACTATTGCATCAAATGTTTTAATCATAACACTTGACACATTGATGCACAGTGAGTCACATTTTTAGGATGCTGCCTAAAAACTGTGAAGTAGAAGACAAGAACATAAAAGAAGATTAGTCATAAACAAAGATGACAGGAACAACATGATACAAAGATTAGAACAACATGAATCTGCATAATAAAGATGTCAAAATCTTTGGCATTGTTGTCAAAGAGGGAGATTATTGCTAAAATAGATATGAGGGAGATATTACTGAAAGAGGGAGCTGAACAAGCAACAAAAAACATTTCAGTGTGATTATAGACACAGAGGGAGTTAGAATGAAGCTAAAAACATTAATGAATATTTGTTCATATCAAGGAACACACACACTTTTTGGATTGTATGGTAACTTTGGTTGGAAATTATTGTTTTACAGTTTAGTGTTGCCATCAATGCCAAAGAGGGAGATTGTTGGAAATATTGCTACAATGTAGACAATTATTATTTTGTCATTGATGTCAAACCTTAACTGGTGAGACTATTGCTATATGTTTGAGTACCATATCTATTGATTGATGAAGAATCAAAGAATAGGATAATAAGAAGACCGAGGAAATGGTTGAGTTATGAGTATACACCAGGGTACTTGATCATTTGACACTTTGGCAGAGTGATATATTGTTTATCTTTCACTGATAGTTCACTAGAAGGTCGATGTCGAGAAAAGAGAAAGGTGATGCCGAGTAAAGAAAAGATGATGCCGAGCACCAATGAAATGCCGAGGGAGACGGAGGAAGCCGAGTAGTAGTATTTTAGTAATTGATGAGATTTGAGATCTCTGGCTGACATAGTTGATTTTATTGGGATATGTATTGTTAATTAAGATTGTTCCACACTCATTTAATGCACGGGAAACCGTTATTAATGCATGGATTCAATTTTTAATTAATGACTGTATTGGAGAAGTAAATAAAATGCAATGATGGTAAGATCCATTGGATCTGACCTAAGCTAAGATCTACGATCTTGATTAAGTGAAAAAAGATCTATCTGACCTAGATGAAGAGGTATAATATAACCTATAGAGGTTATTTTCATGTATCCAAGTGTAAGGAGAAGTTGTATGCAAGAGTATTGCATGGTTAATTGACTGATTGGCTAAAGCTAGCAAAGAAGGTTGAGTAGAGAAGAAGAGAGAGATTGCTTGATGGATTTCCAAGCATATCTAAAGTTTGAGATGAAAATGGAGGCCACTCAGTGAATTAGCATTAGAGATGAAATTGGATTTGGATTTGCAAAGTAAGTTGTATGTATCAGATCACACCTGCTGATTACTTTGTAACCATTGTATCAGTTCAAATCCTTTAACTAGGTTGACCTAACAGTCATTGTATAAATCTTTTGAACAAGGTGACATTTAGATTGGAATGTTCTAAGTCCTCTAACAAGGCCACTCCTAACAGGGTGATTAAATCCTTTAACCAGGTCACATTTGATAGTGTGTTTTGTAACCTTTAACAGGCTTGGCTCCTAACAAAGCTCACTTCAGAAGAGTGAAATTTTGGTAGCATGTTACTGGTGGTTTTTCCCATATTGGGTTTCCATGTTAAATCATGGTGTCAAAATGTGTGAATGTTTATGTTGTGTTTACTGTTAAGTTTTTGTAAGCTTATTTCATTAGTATAGTAAACTGCACACTTTTGTTGTTTATTGCTACCAAGCATATTTGAGTTGTTGAAGTGGTATAAAGTTTTATATGGGCACATTTGGACCTGAGGATAACTGATTCACCCCCCCTCTCAGTTATTCTAAATTCATTCTAACACCTATGTGTAGAGGGAAAAGCCTTCTGGTTTTCCCAACTGTTAATTAGCAAATTCTTCCCAAATTGAAAAGGGTTACCTAAAAATAGAGTATTTAAATTTTATCAAATTTGGAGGGAAAATTCTATTAACTAGCATAATTATAATTCTAGAATTTTCAAGCCCAAAAGAATATTTCAACTAATCTTCACCTTTTAAACTAATTAGGTCATGCCAACATTCACATTTCTCTTGCCCCTTCTCTTTCCTCTCTTCAATAAAGTTTTGAATTTGATAGTCCAACTTTATGAGGCTCATTTATAGCCATTGAAAAGCTTTTTTAGCAGAAGTTTTTTTTATTTCACATAGTCATTCATTCGCTTCATAG
This sequence comes from Thuja plicata, assembly GCA_018584345.1. NCBI lineage: Eukaryota > Viridiplantae > Streptophyta > Pinopsida > Cupressales > Cupressaceae > Thuja > Thuja plicata. The sequence continues at coordinate 2,806,472 of MU228505.1, forward strand.
TGGTTTTATTCATTTTTAAATTTGATGCTCAAGTATTTCTTTTAACAAATTGTATTACATAGTTCTCATTTGGAGATGTTTAAAGGACCATATATTATGTAAACATAATCTTTTTTTGTTCTATTTTTTAATAACGATATTGTTTTATGTATCCTTCATTAGCTCTGTCTATTTCACCTCATTTTGTACTTGAGGTATAGTTTCATTTTTAACCCTCTTTTCTTTTGCATCTTATACATTCTAAAAATAATTGTAATTGCATTATAAAATGCACAAACCATTAAGTGTCAAACATTGTGTTAGTTCCTTTTCTTACTGATATATGAAATACTCTCAACAAGCTTGCTCTATTTATCCCAGACACTTTTCAAGCAAGATATAAAATGATAGAAACAGGGTTTTAAAACCCTCTACACTTTGAGCTCCATAAACTCGGGTGGGAATACCCCTCTAACTTAGAATGATCAAATCACAGAATCATTCTAGAAAATGTGAATGGAATTACAAGGATTTACCTCTCTAACATTTATTTAACAGATCATTGCATAAAGATAAAGATCAATTTTAACAGTGATAGTCAACTATTCCAATGGAAAATAGACCAGTGTTTTATCCTAGGGTATGGAGTCACTTATGAATATTCATAACCAATTTCTCATGAACAAGAATTTAAAACAATGACATATCTGACATAAAATCTACCTTCACACACATGACAACTCAATTCATCAAATTCATTATAAAATCTGAATCTCAATGAAACAACCCTAAGGCAATTTTAATCTTTTCTTGAAAGAACCCTAAAACTATTTCAAAATTTTCCTAACAGACGTATAAAATGAACATTCCTTGAGCATTGAATTTTAATAAGATTCATAACACAACAATGAAGACAAAATACTCATCATATGTTTCAGAAACTGTTGACCGATTTCATTTGTTCATAATCAAAAGTTGCTATTACATTCAAAAATAAATTTCAAAACCCTACTCAAAATAGATTGGTCTTAAACCAAAGTTTATACAACTTAAACTTGTACTCCCAAATGAAAAATGGCTATCCTTTTCCCAGTAGTCTTGGAATCCTTTTATAATTAAGGATGCAACAAGCTACATACTACATGGGAAATATTTACAAAATCTTTTACAACAACTTTTAAAATTGACATAAAAGCCAAAATTATAACAGAACATTGGTGGAAAAATTTGGCGAAGTCCGAACAAAATTTGTTGTTATAGTTTGAAAATATATCTGCTATCCTTACAAATTTTCTTCCCACCTATTCACCTCCTTGGAGGTGGGCCACTCAAAATTTATTTCTTGTTCCAGCTTGGTAATAGCTTTCGTCCATCTGGCATCCACAGTCGTTCTGGCCTCAGCAACAAATTTTGCCATATCTCTTTCAACCTTGAAGAGGTTATCTATTAATTCATTGCAATATTTGGCCTCATTATCTTTCTCCAGGCACTGATTTATCTCTTCATCCTTGAATATCCCATCAAACTCAGCCCTCCAATTTGATTGTGGCTTTAAAGTACCAACTTCATCATAGATCTTTGGGATTAAAGGGGGCACTGGTCACCAAATAACTATAATTTATTATTTATCAATTCAGCTTTTCCATTAAAGAAGGCATATGTATTTTTCATCTCGTTGATCATGTCAATGGTCTTTGTGATTTTATCAGGAAAATCATCACTGTATAACATGGCTGTCTTTAATTTATCCATCATTCTGTCTCTTCCTGACCAGGTCTTGAATGCAGGCTCCAAGAATGTCATAGCTTTAGCAGCTGTCCTTGAGGCTTCTTACAGTAAGCCATACAATGTATGTATTATGTCAGTCTTCTGCTTCAAAACATCAATTTGATGTTGCAGTATGGGCAATATGATAGACATGATATTTTTACTTTGTCCCTGTGACAACTCTTTAGACTAGCCTTCTGCCAATGCCGAGTCCTCTTTTGTCTCTATGGAAACATCTGTTTCAACTCTTGATACTTCCTAGGGGGATGGAATCTTTTCTCTCATAATTTCTTCCAAATCTCCCTTTAATTTTTCAATTTGCTCCTCCAATGTGTGGTTATGAACCACTACTTCTTCATGCTTTTTTGCTAGGGCCATCATTTGGCCAAAAGTTGTCTCATATCTTTTATACAAGTCCTTTGTTTTTTCCAAATTCATAAAGGATAATTGAGTCATAAGATGTACGATCTCAGTATAAGTGGTATTCTACAAATTCTAGATCATTCTATCAGCTCTCTTCTCCTCCCTTATAGTCATGACCAGAGGCTTCTTTGTAGTAGGGGCCAAAGACCAAATAGCTAAAGTCTTGGATTTAGGATAAAATACTGATCCTTTCAATACTTCATCAATCTCAAATTCTATTTTCAATAAGGGGTCTTCTTGCCTCTTGATATGATCAATGATAAACATGGACTGTAAGTCCCAATCTGGAATCAATAGAACCCCACTATTCTGCACCAACAGTCTTGCTTGTTCCACAATAATGAGTTCACTCTCAAGATCATAATCTTGGAGTGTCTTCACAATCTCTTCATTTTTATCTTCCTGACCTTTGCCTGTGATTAAGCTTTGCCTTAAATCCCTTTGCTTTAATTTTACCAGGAAGCTTTTGAATTCTCAAGATTTTATGAATTCATCATCTTTCATGAATTCATTTTCCATCATTACCCTCTCGTCAACTTCTCCAAAAAACACCATTTGATTATCCCCTTGGACTTCAGCCTGTGGCTCCTTTTGCAGTTGCCTTTTAACTTCCTAAAATACTTTCCATGATCTGTTATCACAGCCTTGGCCATACTCTTTCTGTCCTGCACCATCTTGTGCTCTATTTTTTTCTTCTTTTTGGGAGGATCTCTAGCAGAAGTAGCTTCCTCACGAGCCTCTTCTTATTCTTGGTGTTGTTCCTCTTGTTGTTCTTGATTTTCTGGGTCATTTAATGCAACAGGAATTGGGGATCCTCGAGACTATGCATCCTCAGCACTAAACTGTGGTACTTGTGCCATCAAAGTGTCATAAGAATTAAGCATCTCTTCCATTCTCTACAAGTATGGGAGGTCAGGGAAAAAACCAGAAAAAGTCTTATCTGATTCATTCCAATAAGCTTCTGCCCTAAGAAGATCTCTCCATTTCCTTCTCCTCTCCTGGAATTCATCATTTTCCAACTTGTTTCTTATAATATCTTCATCATCCAAAGGCTCATGGTCTCTAATAGTTACCCAGGAAACCATACCTTTCAGAGCTATTTTTCCAAAATTTTCATGATCACAGAATCTAACAACAGTTGTAGACATTCTATATTTCTTTAGAAAGTCATTGAAAAAATCAAACACTCTTTTTCCAATAGAAAACTAAAAACCCACCCATAATCTAGGGACAAAAGTACCCCTCCTGTGTCCTTCTAGGAATTCTTTATCAACTCAGGTAATTTTCCAAACAAATTCTAAGAAAGAAACCCTAAGAGGGACAAACTTAGGGAGAATGTGAGGAGGTTGAGAACAACCATATACCCTAATAATAGTGAAATGAGAAAAGAAAAATAGATCTCCACAATTGTGAGTGATTGGCCAATTTTCAACAAACTGGTAAGGCCTTAATATCTTCCTAACCCCAATTGGTAATCTCTCCCTATCAGCTCCTAGTAAATCAAAGATTGGATCCACAATCCAAATAGAGAAACATACAAAAGATTAATTTATAGAGGAACTGTCCCATACTAGGGTCCACCTTTGAATTGACATATTGACACCATATTCTGACTCAAACAGTTGTAGTTCTTCGTCCATGGAGGCCTTGTTGTAGAATAGAATCATAAACATTAGATGAGAATAATGTTTGAAAGTTGGGACTGGGACATCATTCTGTATATCTACCAATGCTACATGTATAGCTTCAACTAGGTACCCCACATAATCATAATCTGAATTGACCTCTAGGTGTTGAATGTTCATTGCCATCATTAGTAGGTCCTCAGCAACAGTAGAATCTCCATCAAATCCTAATACCCTTCTCAGGCCATATGCTGTGCACTTGACATAGTGATGAAACATGGACAAATCAAATGGAGGTTTAACATTATCTGGGATGATTACCAGGTTTCTGTCTCTCATAGGCATGAATTTGGGCATTTCATACTTCTTGATCAAAATTTCCCTCTTTTTATAATCTGCTTTTATCTTTTCCAGATCAATTTCTATGCATAATGCACCAGTAATCCCAAAAACCTATGCTACTGATCTTCTATTTATGTGTACTAGGGCTTCCTTGTTCTTTTTCCTAATTAACCTAGCTACTGGGAAATAATTCTTAGCCAATTACTTGACTAACTCTATGTCCACATATACATCAGGCACAATTTTTTAGCCATGTTTAATTCCCAGGGATTGCAATTTGGTATAGCTTTAACTCTATTATTCCAGAAATAATGAAATAGAGTATTACCTGAGAAGCCTGTAGTGACATGATTTCTGCACTGACACCATCTATCTTTCCACTCATCCCAGTTAGCACTATTTGTGTTTGATGTCCCAGGCAGCAAATCAGTGAATTCCTCTATATATTTCTTTCCTGCAACCTTCTTCTTTCCAAACCCTTGTGAGGCAACACTGGTAGTAGCTTGACTCATCTTTCCTTCTCAAATTTCTATCTTAGAAAAATAAGCTCTTTTTCTCTCACAACAAAATATTCAAGGCATAAACGAGATTTGTACAAAATCAAGCTCAGTCATTCATATTTATAGCCATCTAATCAACGTTTTGTCCACTTGAATGCCAAATTCTCGCACTTGAAGTGTCATACAATCATCTCTCTGTAACTAATGCTGCCATTAATTCACATTGTTTGATCCCTGCTGGAAAATAGTACTCACTTTTTCTCCTTTTGCTTTCGTAAGCCTGGAATGAGCCACCTATCAACTTGTCGCTAACTCGCCGTCCTTTGCTTACTTTCAAAATTTTCCTTATGAGTGAGCAACAAGACCTTTCCTTGCAACCAGTCGCACACTCACGGTCTCTTCTTTGCTTGAGGTTATGTTATTCATGACTGAGCGATGACCTAGATAGCAGCTTTATTACTTAGCAATCGTGTACTCACTACCTCTTTACCCTTTACATCTACACTTGCATGAGTGAGCGATAGCACAATTCTTTTAATCAGTCACAAAATCACTACTCAACACTTCACTTTTTTGAAACCCGCAAGAGTGAGCGAGTAAAATTTTATTGCTCAATCCTTCCTTGGTCGCGCACTCACTGATCTCTTTATCATCATGCTTGGATGTGTCCAAGTGAGCGATGACTCAAAACAGTCATGCATCATTTACTAGTCACACAGTCGCTATGCCCTTTTGATTTGTTTTTCTACCTCAGCGAGTGAGCGATGCCCATTTCCTTCATGCACTTTTTACTTGGTCGCTCAATCGCACTGCAAAACATTTCAGCTCAAAACCATCCACGAGTGAGCGATGAACTTTCATTATTTACAGTCTCTTCACAAAAACCTTATAACTCATTCAATTGCTCACTCGCTGATCTTTTTTGACTTAATTTCCTTCATGAGCGATTGAGCGAAAACCTCCAATTTATTTCATCGCACACTCGTGGGCTCAAAACTTCAATCACCACATCATCTGTGAGTGAGCGGATCTTAACATGATTTTCTTTAGTCGTGCACTCGTGCAATTTAAAACCTTGAAAACCTCCTACACGACTGAGCGAGTGGAACCATTTGATAACCAAAACACAACCCATCACTTACTTGCACTGCAAGAATAACATTAGTTAGAACTCAAATGAGTGAGTAACACCTATGACCTGACTTCCTTGCGCACTCGTGGGCTCAAAAGATATGAACAAAATCTAACCTGAGTAAGCAACTACACTTCATTTTATACTTCTCACTCAATTGCAGACCCAAAAACTAAAGACATAATACCACCACGACTGTGCAATATGACCCAAACGTAATCACTTGCTAACTCACTGAGCATTTTAACAAAGGACTCAAACCTCTGCAAGTGAATGACAAACAAAATTTTTCAACTCGCTCAGTTGCTGACTAACAACTTTACTTCAAAAAGACATCCTGACTGCATGATTAACATACTTTAATGACCACATCACTCACTCGCATTGCCAACTTGGCTCAACAAGACATGACCACGATTGCGTGATTCAACCCAAAATGACTTGTCACTCACTCACTCACTTAAAAAGACACTTTAAAAACTAGCACGACTACGCGATTAAAGCTTGAAACAAGGCATTTTGAATACTTAACCATAATTTGAATTTTTGACATGAAGAGACATGGATTTTGAACCAAAAGATGCGAGAAAATTGCCAAAGCTTGGAATTTGAATTTTTTTTAATATACAGTGCTAACAATGGCTCCGACTAGTTAATCACAAGATTAACATTAGAAACCAAAACTCTGGGAGACAGACCACAAACTGAAGCAAAACTGCACATGCACACACAACGAAACCAAACTAAAACAGGGAAACCTATTCTACTGTGCATGGAAAAAGAAACTTATGAGAAATAATGTTTCAATAATTGTCCATGCACTGGCAATTCCTGTATCTCACCATTAGGGTCTTCCAATAAATAATAATCTTGACCATGAAATTCCTAGACTACGATGGGGCCCATCCACAATGATTCAAATTTACCATGTTTACCCTTCTCTTCTTTCCTAGCATTCCACTGAAGCACCATATCACTTATCTGAAATTTTCTTTCAATTGCTCTTTTGTTGAAAAAATACTTGGACTACTGTTGGAGCTTCATATTTATTTTATGTGCCTCTTCTCTTATTTCTTCTAGTTCCACCAATTGATCCATCCTCACCATCATTGGTTCTTGTTCTTTAAATTCTTCTTCTTGTAGAAACTTATACATTGGTAACAAATTATTTAAAGGCAACCTTTCCTGAGTTCCATAAACCATTTAAAAATGGGACACCCCTATTGCTCTTTTCACTGTTACCCTGTCAGCCCATAGGGCTATCTTCAGTTTTGAATGCCAAAACTTTTTATTTTTCCCCAAAATCCTCTTAATGATTTTCATGATGCTTTTGTTGCTGGACTCAGCTTGTCCATTTGCTTGAGGATGATATGGTGAGGAATAAGATACAATAATGCCATAGTCTTCACAAAATTCCTTAAACTCCTCAGATCTAAAGCACATGGCATTGTCCATGATTAACTTAGTGGGCACACCAAATTTTGTCAGAATATTATCCATCAAGAAATTCATTACTACCTTGCTGGTAGCCCTTTTTGATGGAACTGCCTCTATCCATTTTGTGAAATAGTCTGTAGCCACAAGAATCCAACTATGGCCCCCACTAGATTTTTCTGTGAATTCACCAATAAAATCAAGACCCCATTGGGCAAAAGGTGCTTCAATAGTCATAGGATTTAAAGGCAAAGCTCCTAAAAAATTCATTTTAGAAGAAAACCTTTGGCAGGGTTCACACCTCTGTACAAACTTCTGAGTATCTTTGAAAAGACATGGGCAATAGAATCCAACTCTAATTATTTTGTGAGTTGTGGTCTTGGCAGAATAATGCCCCCCACACACACCACTATGCATTTCATTAAAGACTCTTTTAGATTGTGATTCATCCAGACAGAATAATAAAATTCCATCCCTATTCTTCCAAAATAAATCACCTTGTATCAAGACATACCTTTGAGCCTGCAACTTTAGAGTCCTTTTTTGATTATCTGACACATGTTCTGGACATTTACCATTTTTTTAGAAAAAAACACTACATCAGTATACCATGGCTGCAGTTCTATACTAGTCAAATTCATATTTATTATCGGTATATTATTGACTTGGGCCAACTCAATGTTTGTGTCAGTCATTAGCTTGGCCAAACCCAAACCCTTACCAATTTAGTGACTTGAATTTCCATATTAAATTCTTGGACCCTGTTAATCCATCTACATCTTTTTCCAGTAACTTCAGACTGAGACAATATATCTTTCACTGTAGCATGTGGCACATAAACAATTATTTTTGCACAAACTAGATAAGGTCTAAAAACCTTGACTACTTTGACCAATGCATATGCTTGTTTCTCCATTATCTCATAATTAAGTTCTGCTGCTTGCAGAGACTTACTAAAAAATGCTATGGGATGATCACAACCTTCATCATCCTTTTGCAAAAGTACTGCAACAATTGTATGGAATGAAGCAAAAGAAAATATAGAAAAAGGATTTTCATAATCTGGAGATCTTAATACAGGTGCTTGCTGAATAGCTACTTTTATCTCATCAAAAGCTGATTGAGAATCCTTATCCCATTCAAACTTAGCATTTTTATTTAGTAATTTAACAACGGGCTTTACTATCTTAGAAAAGTTTGCAATGAACCTCCTCACAAAATTTACTTTCCCAAGGAAAGATTGAACACCTTTGATATTTTTTTGGGGCAAGACTTTGTTAATGGCTTCCACTCTTTCAGGATCAATCCTGACACCTTATTTGGTTACTATATGCCCCAATAATTTACCTTCTGTCATAGCAAAGTGACACTTCTTTGGATTTAATGAAATCCCATACTCCAAGGCTTTAGTAAAAATCTTTTCCAAGTGCTTACAATGATCATCAACCTTTTGGGAATATGCAGTTAAATCATCTTGATACTCTACCATAATTATATATATAAACTCTTTAAAAGCCACATCCATGGCTCTTTGGAAAGTAGCTCCTACATTCATCAGACCAAATAGCATTCTCACATAGACATAAGTACCCCATGGGGTAGAAAATGCTATTTTAAATTGTTCATATTCTTGAACCAGCACCTGGTTGTAACCAGAAAAACCATCCATCATGGATAGAAGATCACAACCAGTAAGTCTTTGTAGCATTGCCTCCATGTTAGGTACAAAATAATTATCTTTTAGAGAAGCTACATTGAGGTTTCTAAAATCAAAACATAGCCCGATGTCTCCATTTTTCTTTCTGGCCGAGACTAAATTGGACACCCAAGAAGAATGTCTGATTGGTTTTATTATCCCAGCCTCTTTGAGCTTTGTCAGTTCTTGTTGCATCTTGGGGGCCAACAAAGGATTGATTGGCCTCTATTTTTGTCTAAAAGGCTTAATATAATTTTTAATGGAATTTCATGTTGAAAGAGATCTTCCCTATAAGCCTTAAGGTCTTCATAAGACCAAGCAAAAACATGTTTGAATCTTTTCAGCAAACTAATCAAGTTTATTCTCACATGAGGAGCCAACTTATTTCCAATATATACAATCTTAGGATCACATTCTGATCCCAAGTTTACTAAACTCAAATTCATCCAATTTGGCTATATAATTTTGGCACATGTGACTATCATTATCAGTAAACAATCCCTCTAATTGAGTTAGTCCTTTAGGGATCTCATTTTTTTGCAACTGCAGAATTTCATTTCCAAATATGGTTTCTTTCCCATCAATAATCTCTATCAAATTATTACAGTCAATGACTTGCCCTTCATAATTATCCACACATTGAATGAAATTAAGGATATCTTCATCACTTTCAAAGACCTACCAATTATATACATTATCAGGAATGTCAGACCTATTCTTGGTTTCCACAATAGATACTCCTGCTAGCGTTAAATCATCATTTTTCAAGGCCACATTAGCCAAAAAATCTGCCATGATATTCTTAGATCTTTCTATCCATTCAATGGAAAATGCATCAAAGAATTCAATGCTATCCCATACAACATGCTTATATTGTTTTAGCCTATCATTTTTAGTAGCATATTTTGATCTAATTTGGGATATAGCGAGCTTTGAATCACCAAAAACTCTTAATAACTTAATGCCATGCTTGATTGCTATTTATAATCCCAAGAACAATGCCTCATATTCAACTGTATTGTTTGTACATTGAAAGGACAACATAAATGAGTATTTGAAAGTAATAACCGATGGAGAGACAAATAGTACACCAGCTCCTGACTATTCTCTAGAGCATGCTCCATCAAAATACATTTTCCATAGTCCATGCTGTTGCAATTCTAATTCTTCTATTATGGGATCTGTGTTTTTCAATTGTGGTTGAATCTTTTCAACCTTGAAACTATGCATATCTACATCCATAAAGCAATTCAACATGTTTGGTTCAATTTTGTCAACATAAACTGGAGATCTAGGCTCTCACAATAGTTTTGCTTCCTTTCCATTAACATAAATAGTAGCAAAGGACAAATCCAATTATACATGTCCTCCAATAGCTGCAACACATTGTCTTGATAAAAGCATGCCATAATGGGGCGCTGAATCCACAACCACAACATCTATTTTAAAAGTGACCTCAGGGTATGCAACAAGTTTTACCTCAAAACCTTGTAAAGTTCCTACTATAGGAACTTCCCTATTGTCCATGGCATAAAATTTACCACAAGCAGTATCCACCTCTAGACCCAATTGTTTCATGACAGTGTAAGCCATCACATTAGCAACAACTCCTGAGTCCATCATACAATTTTTAGTAGCATATTATTTGTGAGCAGTGTTAGATAAAAAGGATCAATCTGATCTGGCTCTTGGATAATTACATTTCCTAGACAGATTGAGATTCCACACTTTTCTTCTTGCTTCCCTTTCAATTCATCATTTAAATCAGTATTATCATGCATACCAGGCAAATTAGATAATAATGAAAAGGCTTCTTCTTGGTGCTCTTTGATTTTAAACATCTCTAGTAAAGGGACAAAGACCTTCATCTGAGATAAAGCTTGCTTCATGTCAAAAGTTGGGAAAATCATGACATTGTTAGAAGATGTTTTACCTTTACTCTCCTTCAATTGTCTTTCCTTTTGTTCATGAGTAGGGGTAGCTTTATTTTCCTTAACCAGATTGTCCTTAGGGTCATCCTTTTCTATTCCTTCCTTTCTTGTTTTCTCCACATCAGGTGTAGACTCTTCATTTATGACTTCTGTGATAATAAGTGAACCAGGCTGTCTCCCATTTTGATCAACCCTTCTGTTTCTAAGTTTATATGAACTTCTTGCTTGAGTTACAACAACAATAGTAAGAAACCTTATCTCCTTATCATTAGGCATTCCAAATTGAACATGTTCTAACTTAGTATTTGTATCATTTACTGTGATTGGCATATTTTCTTCTAGCTCTTCCTCTAAGCTGCCATTGTCATCTTCAATAGTAAGTGCACACATGTTTATTGTAGGTTTTTTCTCATTCTGGCTTTCTTGTGTTCCAATATTTTCACGTGGCTCCACCATGCCCTGAGCTACTGCACATTGATAAGGGGAATGAGGCATATTTCAAGCCATGCACCAGAGAGTGTTTTCCACATTATGTGCATTGTTGTTTTTCTATGGATCAGGGATGTCTTTGTTCTTAGGATCAGTTTGTTCTTTTATCACAGGTTTTCCAACCTTCCACTGAGTTTTATAAGGAAAATCTTCCAGTCTGTAAGGCTTATCTTGCCTTTGATACTGTGGCCTATTATCTTGAAACCCCTTTTCATTCTTGTCTACCTTAGCAACAAGATCTTTCACCACACTTACCAATGTGTCCATTTTATCTTCTTCTTTGGGATTCCTATTTGACTGTGTTTTCAACTCTTTCCAGAGTCTACTGTCATCCCGTTTGCCAAGCTTGCTAGAAGCTCTTCTATTTCTTTCTATGTTTCTGGCCAACTTAAATACTTCTCTCATGGGTTGAGGGTCTTTATCTCTGAGAAAATAAGCTGTCTTCCCACCTAAAGCATTACAGTAGGTGGTGATGCATACATTTTAATCCAATCTCAATACTTGGAACAACTTATACATGGCCTTTAAAAAATCTTACATTAAATTCAGAAATGCCTTCATTAGTAAATTTTTTCAAACTGTTGAATTCATTCAACATGAAACCAAAATTTATTTTGTCACCATACTGTTCTTTGAAACTTCTAAAAAATTCATCCCATGAGTAAATACTATTATCAGGCAAACCTTGGTACCAGTCTCTTGCATCCTCAATCAGGGGTTGCACAAACAATTTCATCACAGCATCTTCATCTCCAATCTCATAATCATTCATTGTATCTGTAAAAAAATTTAGATGCTCCTCACTAGTTATAGCATTATTCCCACTAAATTTGGGAATCTTATCTTTGAAATCATTAGGGATAGGGTTTGGTTGGCCAGGGATACCATCAAAAAATAGTTGCCTATATCTCTCTAAATGAATAGGTCTTCTCTGAAAATTAGTACCAATATTTTGGCCACTATTACCAATGCCTACATTTTGTTGACCACCAGTATTGTTCAATCCACTCCCTCCTAGTTGTGATGCAACTCCTTGAGCTGCACCATATGTCTGGGTACTTGTAGTACCAGTAGTATTCTGAATATTAGAGGTATTCACAGGTATGGTTTGAGTAACTATAGTGGTATCATTTGTTAAATTGGTATAAACTGGAGAACTTAAGAAATCAATCTTTATTTTCATCTCTGCAGCAATATATTCTAATTCTACCTTTTCCAACTATTTTGCAATATCATCTTTGGCCTTTCTATCCCTTTCTAATTTCATATCAAGTGAGAACATATCCTGAGATATACCCTCTTTAACCTTAGGCTCAGAAAATTTAATGCCAGTGAGCTTTTGTTTTCCTTTATCAACATCTGTTTGTCTAGCATTAGCTATTGATATATTTTGTGTAGATATTTGAGACTTAGGAGGCTTTTGAATTTCATAATTAATGACTTGCCTCACCAAAGGGCCTGTATCTTTGGAATCACTTTTCTTAAGCAAGTGTTCTCTTTCTTGGCTTTCTTTTTTCAGGGTGTCTACATCTCCAAAAAGTTCTTTATTCAAACCATGAAATCCCTCATTTGCACCCTGAGCTGCCAATTTTAATTTGGCAACTCGCTTCTTCAAATTTTCTCTTTCAGTAATGGCATTTATAATTTTCTCCTCTCTAGCCTCATCATTCTTCTGCTTGATAAGCAACAGTTCATCTAATTCCCTCTTCAAAAGGTCATTATCTCTGAGGAATCCTTCAATATCAGAACTGGAAGAATCATATATATTCATCAGATTATCTCCCTTTTGGTCTTCAACAAGTTCATAAGGGATACCCTTGAAATAGGAGGAGGTCTCCCCCTTTTCCTGATATACACTCTTTGGTCTAGGGTTAAATATATCCTCAAAATAACCCGTGGTGTCAGACTCAGGATTTAAAGGTTAAATAATTTCTTTCTCAGGAATGGTACCTAAGGACTGACTTGGACCCACAGATCTAGGCTTCCAAGAGGTTTTTTTATAAGATTATCCCTTCCTAGAATGGTTCCTTCTAGAACTTTTAGCAACATCACTCTCTGATGTTGCTTAAGAGTGATTCTTTGTGTTTGTCTTTGCATTCCTCATCCTAATTAAAACAAATTTTCATGCACTTGATCTGCTAATGTTCCCCTTAGAAACACTATAACCAATTACTCGGAGTCACCACCCAAAAGGTTTTGGGAAAAATAACAAAAATTTCACTTCAACAATGACATTAGAGGATATAACACAATTTGTGATTTCAAAAACTGGATTTCAAGGAATTGATATATATGAAATAGGATCTTCAAACTAACCTTCAAAAGCATTCCTTGAAAGTCCCCAGTAGAGTCACCATTTTCTTTTAGTTCCTTTTCTTGCTGATATATGAAATACTCTCAACGAGCTTGCTCTATTTATCCCAGACACTGATCAAGCAAGATATAATATGAAAGAAACAGGGTTTTAAAACCCTCTACACTTTGAGCTCCATGAACTCGAGTGGGAATACCCTTCTAACTTAGAATGATCAAATCACAGAATCATTCTAGCATATGTGAATGGAATTACAGGGATTTTCCTTTGTGACATTTATTTAATAGATCAAAACATAAAGATAAAGATCAATTTTAATAGTGATAGTCAACTATTCCAATGGAAAATAGACCAATGTTTTATCCTAGGGTACAAAGTCAGTTATGAATATTCATAACCAATTTCTCATGAACAAGAATTTAAAACAATGACAGATCTGACACAAAAATAGATATACCTTATATATCTACCTTCACACACATGACAACTCAATTCATCAAATTCATTATAAAATTTGAATCTCAATGAAACAACCCTAAGGCAATTTTAATCTTTCCTTGAAAGAACCCTAAAACTATTTCAAAATATGCCCAACAGATGTATAAACTGAACATTCCTTGAGAATTCAATTTAAATAAGATTTAGAACACAAAAATGAAGATAAAATACTCATCATATGTTTCAGAAACTGTTGATGGATTTCATTTGTATTCATGATCAAAATTTGCTATTACATTTGACAATAAATTTCAAAACCCTACTCAAAATAGATTGGTCTTAAACCAGAGTTTATACAACTTAAACTTGTACTCCCAAATGAAAAATGGCTATCCTTTTCCCAGTAGTCTTGGAATCCTTTTATAACTAAGGATGCAACAAGCTACAGACTACATGGGAAATATTTACAAAATATTTTACAACAACTTTTAAAACTGACATAAAAGCCAAAATTATAACAGAACATTGGTGGCAAAAATTGGCAAAGTCTGAACAAAATTTGTTGTTGCAGTTTGAAAATATCTCTACTATCCTTTCAACTTTGCTTCCCACCTGTTCACCTCCTTGGCAGTGGGCCACTCAAATTTGTTTTCCTGTTCCATCTTGGTAACAACTTCCATCCACCTGGCATCCAAAGTCGTTCTGGCCTTAGAAACAAATTTTTCCATATCTCTTTCAACCTTGAAGAGGTTATCTATTAATTCATTGAAATATTTGGCCTCATTATCTTTCTCTAGGCACTGCTTTATCTCTTCATCCTTGAATATCCCATCAAACTCAGCTATCCAATCTGATTGTGGCTTTAAAGTATCAGCTTCATCATAGATCTTTGGGATTAAAGGGGGGCACTGGTCACCAAATAAATGCAATTTATTATTTATCAATTTAGTTTTTCCATTGAAGAGGGCATATGTATTTTTCATCTTGTTGATCATCTCAATCATCTCTATGATTTTATCAGGAAAATCATCACTGTATAACATGGCTATCTTTAATTTATCCATCATTCTGTCTCTTCCTGACCAGGTCTTGAATGTAGGCTCCAAGAATGTCATAGCTTCAGTAGCTGTCCTTGAGGCTTCTTGTAGTGAGCCATACAATGTATGTATTATGTCAGTCTTTTTCTTCAAAACATCAATTCGATGTTGTACTATGGGCAATATGATAGACATGATATTTGTACTTTGTCCCTGTGACAGCTCTTTAGACTGGCCTTCTGCCAATGCCGAGTCCTCTTTTGTCTCTGTGGAAACATTTGTCTCAACTCTTGATACTTCCTGGGGGGATGGAATCTTTTCTCTCTTACTTTCTTCAAATTCTTCCTTTAATTTTGCAATTTTCTCCTCCAATGTGTGGTTATGAACCACTACTTCTTCATGCTTTTTTGCTAGGGCCATCATTTGGCCAAAAGTTGTCTCATATCTTTTAGACAAGTCCTCTATTTTTTTCCAAATTCATAAAGGATACCTGAGTCATAAGCTGGGCGATCTCAGTATCAGTGGTATTTTGCAAATTCTAGATCATTCTATCAGCTCTCTTCTCCTCCCTTATAGTCATGACCAGAGGCTTCTGTGTAGCAGGGACTAGAGACCAAATAGATAAAGTCTTGGATTTAGGATCAAACCCTGATCCTTTCAATACTTCATCAATCTCAAATTCTATTTTCAATAAGGGGTCTGCTTGCCTCCTAATCTGATCAATGATAAATGTGGACTATAAGTCCCAATCTGGCATCAATAGCACCCCACTATTCTGCACCAACAGTCTTGCTTGTTCCATAGTAATCAGTTCACTCTCAGGATCATAATCCTGGAGTGTCTTCACAATCTCTTCACTTTTATCTTCCTGACCTTCACTTGTGATTAAGCTTTGAATTAAATCCCTTTTCTTTAATTTTACCAGGAAGCTTTTGAATTCTCTAGATTTTATGAATTCATCATCTTTCATGAATTCATTTTCCATCATTACCCTCCAATCAGCTTCTCCAAACAACACCATTTGATTATCCCCTTGGCCTTTAGCCTGTGGCTCCTTTTGCAGTTGCCTTTTTAACTTCCTAAAATACTTTCCATGCTCTGTTATCACAGCCTTGGCCATACTCTTTCTATCCTGCACCATCTTGTGCTCTATTTTTTTCTTCTTTTTGGGAGGCTCTCTACAGAAGTAGCTTCCTCACCAGCCTCTTCTTCTTCTTGGTGTTGTTCCTCTTGTTGTTCTTGATGTTCTGGGTCATGTAATGCAACAAGAATTGGGGACCCTTGAGACTGTGCATCCCCAACACTAAACTGTGATACTTGTGCCATTAAAGTGTCATAAGCCTTAAGCCTCTCTTCCATTCTCTACAAGTATGGGAGGTCAGGGAAAAAACCAGAAAAAGTCTTATCTGATTCCTTCCAATCAGCTTCTTCCGTAAGAAGATCTCTCCATTTCCTTCTTCTCTCCTGGAATTCATCCTTTTCCAACTTGTTTCTTACAATATCGTCATCATCCAAAGGCTCATGGTCTCTGAAAGTTACCCAGGAAACCATACCTTTCAGAGCTATTTTTACAAAAAATTTGGGATCACAGAATCTAACAACAGCTGTAGACATTCTATATTGCTTTAGAAAGTCATTGATCAAATCAAACACTCTTTTTCTAATAGAAAAATCAAAACCCACTCATAATCTAAGGAGAAAAGTACCTCTCCTATGTCCTAGGAATTCTTTATCAACCCAGGTAATTTTCCAAACAAATTCTAAGAAAGAAAACCTAAGAGGGACAAACTTAGGGAGAATGTGAGGAGGTTGAGAACAACCATATACCCTAATAATAGTGAAATGATCAAAGAAAAAGAAATCTCCCCAATTGTGAGTGATTGGCCAATTTTCAACAAACTGGTAAGGCCTTAATATCCTCCTAACCCCAATTGGTAATCTCTCCCTATTAGATCCTAGTAAATCACAGATTGGATCCACAATCCAATTAGAGAAACATACGAAAGATGAATTTATAGAGGAACTATCCCATACCAGGGTCCACCTTTGAATTGGCATATTGATACCATATTCTAACTCAAATATTTGCAATTCTTCGTCCATGGAAGTCTTGTTGTAGAATAGAATCATAAACATTAGATGAGAATAATGTTTGAAAGTTGGGACTGGGACATCATTCTATATATCTACCAATGCTACATGTATAGATTCAACTAGGTACCCCACATAATCATAATCTGAATTGACCTTTGGGTGTTGAATGTTCATTGCCATCATTAGTAGGTCCTCAACAACAGTAGAATCTCCATCAAATCCTAATACCTCGCTAAGGCCATATACTGTTCACTTGACATAGTGATGAAACATGGACAAATCAAATGAAGGTTTAACATTATCTGGGATGATTACCAGGTTTCTATCTACCCTTGGAATGAATTTGGGCATTTCATACTTCTTGATCAATTTTCCCTCTTTTTATAATCTGCTTTTATCTTTTCCAGATCAATTTCTGTGTACAATGCACCAGTAATCCTAAAAACCTCTGCTACTAATATTTTATTTATGTGTACTAGGGCTTCCTTATTCTTTTTCCTAATTACCCTAGCTACTGGGCAATAATTCTTAGCCAATTCCCTGATTAAATCTATGTCCACATATACATCAGGCACAATTAATTTAGCCATGTTTAATTCCCAGGGATTGCAAATTGGGACAACTTTAACTCTATTGTTCTAAAAATAATGAAATAGAGTATTACTCAAGAAGCCTGTAGTGACAGGATTTCTGCACTGACACCATCTATCTTTCCACTCATCCCAGTTAGCACTATTTGCATTTGATGTCCCAGGAAACAAATCAGAAAATTCCTCTATATATTTCTTTGCTGCAACCTTCTTCTTTCTAGACCCTTGTGAGGCAGCACTGGTATTAGCTTCACTCATCTTTCCTTCTCAAATTTCTATCTCAGAAAAACAAGCTCTGTTGCTCTCACAACAAAATATTCAAGGCATAAACAAGAGTTTTCCAAAATCAAGCTCAATCATTCAGATTTATAGCCATTTAATCAATGTCTTGTCCACTTGAATGCCAAATTCTCACACTTGCAGTGTCATACAATCATCTCTCTGTAACTAATGCTACCATTAATTCACACTATTTGATCCCTCCTGGAAAATAGTACTCACTTTTTCTCTTTTTGCTTTCATAAGCCTAGAATGAGCCACCTGTCAACTTGTCTCTAACTCGCCATCCTTTGCTTACTTTCAAATTTGTCCTTGCGAGTGAGCAACAAGAGCTTTCCTGCAACCAGTCATGCACTCACGGTCTCTTCTTTGCTTGAGGTTATGTTATTCATGACTGAGCAATGACCTATATAGTAGCTTTATTACTTAGCAATCGCGTACTCACTACCTCTTTACCCTTTACATTTACACTTGCATGAGTGAGAAATAACACTATTCCTTCAATTAGTCGTGAAATCGCTACTCAACACTTCACTTGTTTGAAACCCGTGAGAGTGAGCGAGTAAAATTTTATCACTCAATCCTTCCTTGGTCACACACTCATTGATCTCTTTATCATCATGCTTGGATGTGTCTGAGTGAGCGATGACTCAAAATAGTCATGCATCATTTACTATTCGCACAGTCACTATGCCCTTTTGGTTTGTTTTTCTCCCTCCGCGAGTGAGCAACGACGTTTGTTTATTTACTGTCTCTTCACAAAAACCTTATAACTCATTCAATCGCTCACTCATTGATCTTTTTTGACTTAATTTCCTTCATGAGCGACTGAGTGACAACCTCCAATTTATTTCATCGCACACTCGCGGGATCAAAACTTCAATCACCACATCATCTATGAGTGAGCGGATATTAACATGATTTTCTTTAGTCATGCACTTTAAAACCTTAAAAACCTTCTGCGCGACTGAGCGAGTGGAACCATTTGATAACCAAAACATAAGCCATCACTTACTCGCACTGCAAAAATAACATTAGTTAGAACTTGAACGAGTGAGAGACACCTATGACCTGACTTCCTCACGCACTCACAGGCTCAAAAGATATGAACAAAATCTAACCCGAGTGAGCGACTAGAATTCATTTTATACTTCTCGCTCAATCGCGGACCCAAAAACTAAAGACATAATACCACCGCGACTGCGTGATATAACCCAAATGTAACCACTCACTGACTCACTGAGCATTTTAACAAAAGACTCAAACCTTTGCGAGTGAACGAAAAACAAATTTTTTCAACTCGCTCAGTCACCGTCTAACAACCCGACTTCAAAAAGACATCTCGACTGCGCGATTAACATACTTTAATGACCACGTCACTCACTTGCATTTCCAACTTGTCTCAACAAGACATGACCGCGACTGCATGATTCAACCGAAAATGACTCGTCGCTCACTCGCTCACTTAAAAAGACACTTCAAAAACTAGCGCGACTGCGCGATTAAAGCTTGAAACAAGGCATTTTGAAGACTTAACCATAATTTGACTTTTTGACATGAAGAGACATGGATTTTGAACCAAAAGAAGCGGGAAAATTGCCAAAGCTTGGAAATTGATTTTTTTTTAATATATAGTGCTAACACATTACACTTGTAAGGAATGCCATATTAGCAACTAGTATAGTGAGTCTATATGTGTTTCATCTTTTCTATCCAACTTTACTTGGAGTTTCATTTAGCATTACTTTTTCTTCATCATGGATCTAACTACTTTGAGTGGAATAAAAAAATAATGATATTCTTAAGAAAAATTAGATTGCCCATAATCGTTATGGGGTTAGAACTCGAACCAACTTTCGTTATGGGGTTAGAACTCGAACCAAATTTACCTTTAGAAAAACTAAAGTGTTTTAACAAATGTAATTAGGCTTATGGAACATGTTTGTATCTCTTCATTTCCTCTTTCATATTAAATACATTTAAATTCTATAAATAGAATTTGGACTAAATTAAAAACTTTGCTTAGGAGTCAAGACTCTATAAGAGGATACAAGTAGAAAGTTGAGATCATTGGATTAAGCTAAGGTAATTTTTGACACTATTCATGACTTCTTCACTAAAATTAAATCACTAAGGTTATAATTGAAATAACGAGGAATTATAAAGTGAGATGAATAATTGGTCCTTATTAATTTATCTATATTGTTTTATGACAATTCAAATTATGAATCTACCTTTTATGCTACCAAGACTACTCGTGGTACTCAATTCACCATACCATATTTCTCACAGATAAATGGGTTATGTAACCACCTAAATTTGGTCTGTTCTAACTATGGACCCTATTTGCCCTAAGTGTGATCATACCCTCGATTATGGCCAAACGACCCTGTTACTGCTTGGCATAATTCTTCAAATCAATTTAATATCCTAGGTGATTTTTGTCACTGATTTATATTAACTATTATAGCCATATAATTCAAAACAATTTTGACCAATCAAATCAAATAAAAAATCAAACATGGCTATAATATTTAATTATAAAGGAATTAAATAAATCCCTAAATCAAATATCCACTCGCAATTAACCCATTTCCCTAGCCTATTTAATTAAATTAAAATGGCTATAGTCCCCTAATTATTAAAAAGCAATTTAATTGCTTAAATAATTAATTCCTATATTTCTAAATGAATTAAATAAGTTTACTTTATTTATTAATATTCCCCTAAACCCCAACCTGACCTATCTCAACCACTTCTACACTGGGTTCTAACCCTTCTCAACCCAGTCACCCATGCTAATCTAATCCTAATCCTAAATTCTACTCTAACCCACCTCCTAATGTTGTCACATTCCATTAAGGAAGACTTAGCAACTCAACCCACTTGAGAAAGTCCACTTTCTCAAGCTTGACCTCCTTAAGGTCCACTTTCTCAAGCCATCCTCTTACATCCTCCCTTGCCTCTTTAAGGCTTTCATTAATGTCTTATTAATGAAGCTGCCTTAAGCCTATGTCTCTCACATGCCTTATTAATGCCTTGGACATTAATGACTCTTACATCTTCATTTATGAGTCTTCTAATTCATAAATGAACCTTGTCCCCCCTCTCTCTCTCCCATTCTTCTATAAATAGAAGCCTGTTTTGAGAGCAAATAAGCTTTCACATTAGATCTAAAATACATTGTTATGCTGTTAGATTACTCTTAGAATCATATTTCCTTTATTATTCCATGCTTTTGTATTGTTTTAGTTTCATGTTTTAGAGCTAGAATACATGCTTTATCACCTTTTTAGCTTAAATTTTGAATTAAATCCTTCATGCTAGAATAGTATTGGTCACTGATTTGTAGCATATTCTGAGGGCTAATATGTAACTAATCACACTCTTTCTAGTTAGAAGGCAATAGGTCGATATTAGTGATTTTGAACATTTTATCTAACCATTTGGACTAATGCAATGACCTATTGAGTGTTTGTGTTGTTTTCAACAGGTACCCAAATACACACACACATTTCTGGTGCCCACCGTGGGGCTCAATTTTCAATTTAGCCTCATTTCTAACACATTTTTGACAATTTACAGGCTCAGGAATTAGTCATAGAATCACATTTAATCTTGTAGGATCGCATCCCGGATATGCCCTCGCATCGCGTAAATTCTGGATCGCATCTGAGATTTCGCGGATCGTATCTGGTTTTGGCTCGTATTTGGTCAACAAAGGCTCATGTTCGGTAAAAAGGATCGTATCCCAGATACTATATCACATGTAGTGAAATTTTAAGATCGTATTTGGTTTAGAAGCTTGCGCATTTGATTTATCTAATCCTAACATTTTGACAAAGTGGTGTTTATGGTATTTTGCAGCTTGATATGTGTTTGCAGGGCATATTTGGATTTTTTCATGAAGTTAGATTAGATAAATACTAACATGGTTTTCACAGGTTGCCAACCCCATCTTGACTTCTATTTCCTTGCTTTCCAAAACATAAAACCATTTCTCCCCTTTGCTAAAACAACTAGATATTATGCTATTTTCCTCTTGAGGAAAATCATAAAGTCGAAAGTTGTTTTATCATTTGTGACGAAATTGAGAGTACATGAACACAAAACAAACTGTTTAATTCATTTTGGATAGAAATTGAACAAAACAAAGCACTAAATCATGTGGGTTAATTGAACAAGTTCAATCGTATAATTGCTTTTGGAAATAAGAAATTGAACAACTCATTAAATCATTGTGGTAATTGAACAAGACAAATTTCCCTTTTTTAAAGCTTTCTGTTTTCTTTAAAATAAGAATCATTAAATCAAGCTGAACATAGCTTGAGTGAAAGAACATTGTTTTTAGTGTTTGAGGAGAAAATCACATGGACTAGGAGAGTATGCTCTTCTTCTTTTGAAGAATCAGAAATCTAGAACTCCTAAGCTCGCCAATCCTGGTTATCAATATTTTAACAATAGAGGGCCTGTCGGTTGAGAAAAAATCTCCCGGGAATGACCCAAGTGAGGACAGGTCTTACGCCGACCCTTCCAACTCACTATAAATAGTTGCTTCCTTGTAGGCCAAAGCCTTGGAAGACAGAACTAGTTTTGTTCTTGGAATTTTGACATCATTCCTTGAACATATTGGGGTATATATAGAGCGGATCCACTTAAATCTTGCTTGCAAGACTATATATATATTCAGGTACTCATAGGGCTATACGCCTCAATTTTGCCTTGTGCAATTCTATGGGGGATAGTTTCGAACGGATTGCCCAATAATCTACAACACATTCAACTGAAATAATTCCTGATTCATCCCCAAAAGGGTGATAATATTTGTGCAAGGCAAAAAGTAATTGCCCCAAGACACTCATCATATCATTCCCTCACTTGCGTTTGGAGTCGGCTAATACAACATCATGACTAGAGCCATTGCATGCTTGGTGATGGATGTATTCTGATTAGTATTTGAGTGTGTACCTAAGTCAACGAGCAAAGATTTTCATCCTCCACCTAGAAAATAGGAAAAGATGTGTGTTTGATTCATCCCTTTAACAATGCAAAACTGTTTGACGTGTCAAAAAGATCACTAAAAAGATAAGCTCCTCAAAATAATCAATAAATTTCATACCCTGGAGTGCAAGTGTTTTTCACGCTCTACAATACATCTTGATGCAATCTGGCAACAAACAACTTCACGTTCCTCAAAAACAATTTTTTCAAAATTGACCAAAACTAACAAAACCATCATAAGATCGCATCCCATTTTTCCTAAGTTGTATCCTATATTTAGGATCATATTTGGTGCATTGGATCATATCTGGTCAAACATATAGTCGCATCCAGTTTTTAGGATCGCATCCAGGTTTTAGGATCACATCTGGTTCCGTTAGAGGATCGTATCTAGGAGCTCATATTCAGGACAGTGGGCATTTCTAGCAGCTTTTCCTAGGAAGTCTCAGTTGTTTTAGGTACCCTTTTTTCTCTTTAGTTGGTCCCTATTGTCTCTTCTGGTCTCCCTGCTGTTATTTTCAAACACTTTCAAAATGTCTACCTTGCATGCATAGTCAGTCCTTCATGATCGGTTCAATACGTGTGGTCTACCCATTCTCTATCAAAAATTTGGTTCCCAGCTCACTATCAGGGAATTCTAACCCTCTGACACTGGAATCATTTACATGCACCAAACAAACAAACAATTACTTCTACCTAGACACACGCTCACTTGAACGATCTAAAAACCATACTTGCACTATTGGGAAACGTTGATGAAGTGGAGAAACAAACTTCATGGTTAACACAAGATGCAACCAGTACACAACTAAAGGATCAAAAGTACCTCCTAAAATAGCACACTTCCAAGGAGAAACTTCTCGCAGTTCCCTTTTTGATCTTGATTCACCTCAAATGGCTAAAAACACTAACGATTGGAGTAAGGCCTTTGAGGGTTATGATGATGGAAAACAAGCACAATCCGTAGGCATGGAGGAGGAAGAAAGACCCAGGTTTGAACATAATCCATTTGGGTCAGATAATGAAGAAGAGATACCTGAAGATGAATACAAGAAGCTTAAACAAAGTAAAAGAGTCCACAAGCTATTGGAACGAATAATTGGAGATGACAAGGAAAAACACTTCCTCCATTTAGCATCCACGGGTGTCAAATTACCCAAGGATTATGATGTGGACGATCTCAAAGAAAAGGAAGTACCAAACCCCATATCTATCCTTACTAAATAGCTCAATTAGATGCAAACGGAGCTCACAAACCTCAAACAAGAGAAGGACAAACCAAAAACAAAATACTCTTTGGACGCCATTTGTCCATTTCCTTTCGACAAAAGTATCACTATGGTCCCGTTTCCTCCTAATGTGGCAAGACCAAAGTATGAAAAGTACACAGGGGAAATTGATCCACATGACCATGTAAGAGAATTCTATGCTCTAAGCATTGAGTACATGTACAAACCCACTTACCTCATGCGACTGTTTCCAGGAAGTCTAGGAGGAAATGCCATGGAGCGGTTTTCAAAGTTGAATCCTAAAGTCAAAACATTCAAGGAGTTAATGCAATGGTTCATTCAGCATTACTCCTACAACATCCAACATGACATCACCATGATGGATCTATGTAACACCAAGCAGAAAATGGGGGAATCCTTTACACACTTCCTACAAAGATGGAGGAAGATTTTTGCACGATATTCAAGAGTCATCCCTGAAACAGAAAAGATGGAGATCTTTGTTAATAATCTCATACCTGAATTAAGCTATGCTCTACAAATGCAAGATTCTCCTAGCTTTGATAGGATGATTAAAAATGCCCTCTGTATTGAGGAAGTCATGGTCAAAAAGGGGGAGATTACCCTTCAAAATGAAAACAAAGGCAGTAGCTCCAACTCCAAGCCTAAATGGTGGAAACAAAATAAAAATGTTGTCAATGACAGAGTGGTTGATGCTTCTAACATTAATTCTAATCCTGAAGCATTCAATCTAACCAATGGTATGCAAGCAAGCAAGGAGGCTAAAATAACACCTCCCATTCCCAAAGCCAACAATGATAATGAAAAGGGATGAACATGGAATTCAAAACTCCAAAGAACATTCACACCTTTGGGGGAACCTCTTGAGACCATCTTAAAGACATTGGTGGATAACAAAGTCCTTACGATTCCTGATTCTAAACCTTGGGAACCAATGGTCAAACCTAGATGGTGGGATGATAAATCCTATTGTGTCTTCCACAAAAACAAGGGACACAAGACAAATAATTGTCTCAAGCTCAAACACATTATCCAAGACCTCATCGAAGGAGGTAAGATCAAGGTGGACAGACACACTACAAATGAAGATCACACAACATTTAATAAACCATTCCCTAATTATAATCAAGGAAAAATATCTAAAGGGAAAGGTAATGAGATAAACTACATCTATTCCAAGAGTGACAATGTGATCAATATGCTCAGCATTAAAAATGAATCTGTCAACATGATCACAATCAAAGGAGCCTCATCCTCCACAAACGCTGTAACTCGGAGCCAAGCACAGGTTACGATCAAGGGACCTCCAAAACCGACATCCACACCCAAGGTTCCTATTGTCACTATTCCTAAACCAGGAGCAAAACATGCGGTCACTATCCCTGGAGCAAAATATGACTTGGTGGACCAATTGCAAAGAATTGCTGCCAAAATTTCCATCTTCAAATTGCTCAAAATATCCACGGTGCATAGAGAAATCCTAGAACAAGCTCTACATGCTGCTAATGTTCCAAAGGATATAGATATAGACAAATTCCAAGCGATGGTTAATCACATCTCAACGCCACATTACCTCTCCTTTTCTGAGGAGGATGACAAGTCATTGACCCATCCACACAATCAATCCCTCCATATCAAAGTTCTTATTCATAAATCCTGTGTTAGATGCGTGTTGATAGATGGAGGTGCCAAATTGAATATCTGTACACTGGATCTTGTCAAGAGGCTAGGCCTCTCAGAGCAAACAATTGACTCTAGAAATAAGATAACCATTAAAGCGTATGATGAGGAAGAAAGATCCTCCAGAGGTATCATTTGTCTACCCATTAGAGTTGTACCAATTGAAAGAGATGTTATATGTCAAGTTCTGGATCTACCACTAGCCTACAACATTCTACTAGGGAGATCATGGATCCACAGGATGCAAGCTGTACTGTCCACTTATCATCAATGCATCGAGTTCCCACATAATGGGATAGAGGTGACAATTCCTGCGGATGCCAACTACACTTGCAACAATATCAAGGCAGGTATCATGATCCCACACAACAAGGAGGCTATGGACGCAGTTACTCCTGAAACTACCAAAGACATGGTCATGAAGGGCTTTAGAAAAACATTGAAACTTCAAGAAACAGGTATGGGAGAGTACAAGTTGGACCTGACTCCCTCACTAATAGAGCTTCTAGTATCACCAAGATCCTATGGAAAACTGTCATCAACATTCACACCTCTTGCAGTCAAAAAGCCAGAAGTACACAAGGCTATTGGCATGATAAAGGCATCCACGTATTCTTCAGATAACACAGAAGAGCAGGCAGTCTTGAATTGGCTTTACAAAGAAGAACCAGTGGACTCTCAGGTCAAACATGTAAAGATATCTCCCGAACAATATGGAAAGGGATATGATTTCCTTAAACAAATGGGATACAAAGGAAAAGGACGTCTAAGTGACACAGGACGAGGGATCATTGAACCCATACCCATGGAGTTCCACCTCAACAGAGATAAAACATGACTGGGCTTTAATACTCAATCCAATAAACCTACTTCAAAGAAGAGTCCACTTTCTGAAGCAGAGAGTGATAAAATAGATGAAATAGTATCAGAACCATGGTTTTATGAGAGATTGCTACATATTGGTACAGAGAATCCTGAATATCAAGGAGAACGCTACGTACCTAGTTTTGAGGTACCACAGGATCTTCATCCTCCTTTGCTAGAAAAACCGCCCATTCAAGAGGTAGGGGACACCATAGCTACAATCACTCAAGAAGAACCTCGGCCATAGAATTTACATCCTAACCAGGGGCAATTGGTCACCATTACACATATTCTTGATCTACCTCACTTTGATCTACAAGCTGCTAATCGAGTCCATCAAATAAACATTGCTGAATATTTGGACAGATCTGATGATGATATCACAGACTCTCATGACTATGAATGGGATCGGGTATCTATTGCTTCCAAGGAAATTGGGATAGAAACAATTCACATGTTTGCAGCCTCCTCAGCTCCTAGTAAATGACTAAACATTCCTTTCAATGACACTGATCCTTCTGAAGCAGAAGAAGAGTTCCTTCCTCCAATCATTGACGGAGACACTGGTGAATACATAACTCTAGAAGAATTTCATAGGCTACAAGAAAGAAGCCTCCTTTTACAAAGGGATGATGATGAGATATCTACTGATGAGTCACTAGAGTTTGATCCATATATAACTAACAATGATCCTTTTAACAACGATCTTACTCTTATTGATCTAAACATCAAAGATATTAAATTAACAAACCGTGTCATGTCGATTAATAGTTTTGAGGCTAACACGATGCTGTCCTTCCTGGAATTTGACTCCCTAACATTGGTACTTCCAAACCTCATTGATTGGACCAAAATAGATCCTACCACTATCCTTGACTTTCCCAATGACCACTCCCTAGCTTTTTACCTTAATGCTTGTGAACCTCATCTTCCTTCCACCAATGCAAGGAGCGAGAACATGTCACAGGAGGATATCAAGTTTCTTAGTCACAAATTGAAAAAGAAAAAGAAAAAGTGGACTGATGGTGAAAACCACTTTGTGGCAGTATCAGATCCCAAAATAGTAAAGAAAAAATATGTATCCAATGGTGAAAACCTCTCAGAGGCACTAAAGGATGAGATTCTTGATATCCTTTCGAAACACTTTCAGGAAAGATCTTCGGTATTGATTGAACCAACACAACTAGTGAACTTGGGCACTGTTGAAGATCCTAAGATAGTTCATCTAGCACAATCTTTATCAGAAGAAGAGAAGGTATAGTTCACAGAGTTCCTGAAGGAGAAAAAGATCAACTTGACTTGGTCCTACACTGATATGCCAGGGATAGATCCCAATCTCATTATGCACCACTTATCTATAGCTCCTGGGATCAAGCCCGTGAAACAAAAACTCAGAAAAATGCATCCTCATGTTGCATTGTTGGTGAAAGCAGAATTGGAAAAGTTGTTAAAAGCTGGATTCATTCGAGTCATTGCCTATGTAGCATGGATATCCAATGTGGTCCCTATTTCTAAATCTGATAAATCTATTAGGATCTGCACGGACTTCAGAGACCTCAACAAAGCATGTCCGAAAGATGATTTCCCTCTACCAAATATTGACATGATCATAGATCTTACAGTTGGCTACCAGATGTATTCATTAATGGATGAATTCTTGGGTTATAATCAAATCAAGATCACCCTGAGGATCAAGATAAAACTGCATTCACATGTGCATGGGGCACATTTTGCTGGAATGTCATGCCATTTGGGCTAAAGAATGTCAGAGGAACATATCGGAGAGCTATGACAACAATATTCCATGACATGATGCACAAAAACATGGAGGACTATGTCGATGACACACTGGCTAAATCCAAAGATAGAGGTACTCATATTGCTGATTTAGGAAATATATTGGATCGAATGGAACAGTTCCAACTTAGGCTCAATCCAAAGAAATGTGCCTTTGGGGTCCATTCAGGCAAGCTCTTAGGATTCATAGTATCGACAAAGGGAATCAAGGTAGATCCAACAAAGGTAAAAGCTATTCTAGAGATGACTCCTCCACATAATATCAGTCAAATGAGGACACTACAAGGGAGACTCCATTCTATCAGGAGATTTATGTCCCAACTTGCTGATAAAACACAACCCTTTACTAAGCTACTACATAAAGGGGTTAGGTTCAACTGGGATGAACAATGTGAAGCCAACTTCAGAGAATTAAAGGGGTACCTAGCTGCTCCACCTATTCTTATGGCTCCTATTCATGGAAAGCCCTTACTCCTATACATTTCAGCTACAACTACATCCCTAGGAGTGTTGCTAGCACAAGAGGATGAAACAAAGAAAGAGCGAGCTATCTACTACATTAGTAGAACTTTAGTCGCTTATGAGATTGATTATAGCATTATTGAGAAAGCATGCTTAGCAGTTGTCTTCACATCACAAAAATTGAGACACTACATGCTCTCTCACACAGTCAAGCTCATTGCTAAAATTGATCCTCTCAAGTATCTATTAAGTAGAACAACATTAACAGGTCGCTTGGAAAAATGGGTCCTCATTCTAAGTGAGTTTGACATTGAGTATGTTGAATGAAGAGCTATCAAAGGATGGGTCCTTGTGGATCAATTCGCTGAATCACCACTCTAGGATGATGCACCATTACTAATTGAATTTCCTGATGAAACAATCATGCATCTCACCGAACATCCATGGAAGATGTACTTTGACGGTTCATTTAGTCAATAAGGATCTAGAGTAGGGGTTCTCTTCATTACTCCACAAGGATATAAGATTCCCAAATCTTACAAATTAATGTTTCCATGCACCAACAATATTTCAGAATATGAAGCATTGGTCAATGGCCTCAAACTCACCATGGAATGGAAGATCATCGAGTTACACATATATGGTGACTCCCAATTAGTTATCAATCAAATCAATGGGGAATATCAAACAAGAGATGAAAAGTTGATGCCCTACAAGAAACTAGTTGATGATTTGAAAAAATACTTTGTCTTCGTCACCTTCCAGCAGATACCAAGGTCAGAGAATAAAGCTGCAGATGCTATGGCTACCTTAGCATCCATGTTACAACTAGAGGAACATCAATTCCGCTATGAATTCTTGGTAGAATAAATATCCTATCCCACCTTTTCCAATCCTAAATACCAGGTAATCTATGCCTTAAATACCCCAGATCAATCCTGATATGCCAATATCATTGCCTGTCTTTCTGACCAAACCATTCCCACCAATATATCTAGAAATGAGAAAATATCCCTGATCAGGACAACATCGCGTTACATCCTCATAACTAACAACCTATATTGACGCAATATCGATGGAACACTTCTTCAGTGTTTAGAACTAGAAGAGTCTGATCTAGCTTTAAAAGATGTCCATGAAGGTGTATGTGGAACACACTCGAACGACTTTTCATTAGCTAAAAAACTGCTCAGAGTAGGCTATTATTGGCCTACCATGGAGAAAGATGCTATTCAATTTTCCGAAGCATGTCTTAAATGCCAGACACATGGAAACCTCATCCATGCTCCTGCCAGAGAATTCATACCTTTTATAACACATTGGCCATTCCAACAATGGGCCTTTGACTTGGTTGGACAGATATATCCCAACTCTTCAAATGGACACAAGTTTATCATTACGGCCACTGAGTATTTCACAAAGTGGGTCGAAGCCATGCTGCTAATCAAAGCCACTGGTAAACAGGTGGCTATGTTCATTCTGAACTACATTATTTGTAGATATGGGATACCCTCTTCAATTGTGACAGGCAATGGGGGCCAATTTAAAAACCAAGACATTGATGACCTCTGTGAACAATTTCACATTACTCAACATTGCTCTTCGGTCTATTATCCTCAAGGTAATGAACAGGCTGAGGCATCAAACAAAAACATTCTCAAGATTCTACATAGAACTGTTAGCAAGTCTGGTAGAGATTGGCATCTACAACTAAATCCAACACTATGGGCCTACAGAACAAGCATCAGAACACCAACTGGAGCCATGCCATTTTCTCTAGTCTATGGCGCTGAAGTAGTACTACCTATTGAGGTTGAAATCCCATCTTTGCGGATATCTTTACAAGGACTGGTTACTGATGAGCAGCACCACATTGATCAGATAAATTCTCTGGACCTACTAGATGAGCGCCGACAACAAGAGTTTGATCACCTCAAAGTGTACCAAGCAAGAATGTCCAAAGGTTACAACAAGAAGGTTAAACCATGCAAGTTTGAAGTAGGAGACCTTGTCCTAAAAGAGAATCCTAAGAACCAGCCTAACAGAGAGCAGAAAGGAAAATTTGAACCTAACTGGCTGGGACCTTATGTTATCACTGCTACTTTTAGGATTGGAGCTTATTAATTAGCTACACCTGAGGGAAACGTTCTTCCAGATCCTATCAACACTCTATATTTGAAGCGGTTCTACACTTAATGTTTGGCTAGCAGAGCCTATACAACAAAAAGTTCTTGCAAAATACCAAAAACATTTAGAAAATTGATCCTGAAGAAATCCAAAAACAGTGGAAAAAGTCCTACAAAATGGGTATCCTTGGTGAAAACCTGGTAAACAGGCGCCTTGATACTACAAAAACATTCAAAAAAGAAAAAATAGCCAAAAAATTGAAAAAAAAGAAAAAGTGCCTCAATGAGCACCTGGTAAAACAGGCATCTTGGTAGCAAAAAGAAAAGAAAGATCTTGCCAAGTGGTGAAAACCTGGCAATTAGGTGTCACTTGTGATCTGCACTCCATCTATTAACGCGCTACTAATACTAGGCCTTCATAATTTTGCCTGTGCTCATACGCTGACTTCATATTCCTACATGACTGTCTTAACCTCGTTTGAGATTTGTCTATCTTTACGTCTTAGGAATAAGTCATTCTGTACTGGGGGCATCTTTGTTGGCATAGGCAGTTATGGTTGCTAGGTTGCTTTAGGATGGTTTGCTTCACAGACATAATGTTTCTTGACACATGCAAAACACTGTCACTTTTTTCAAAACACCAAAATATCTTTTCAAAACATGGGACATGACAATAAAATTCACTAGCATTCTTACAAAGCTATATTGGATTGCAAACATGAATGGATTATCCTATCCAAGGCACATACATGGAACACCATATTGCTTATATTTTGATTTTTTGATTGACGAATCTTTACTGTGTTTGACATATGGATGAACAAAGTACTACTTAAACACACAGTTTGATAATGGTTTTATTATGATTCTTTAATGTCCTGATGATGTTTTCAACTAGGGGCATCTAAGTAATTATGAATTTTATCTGATTGATTCTCAATTAATGATTTGTTATGTCTTCTTAGTTACTCAATGACGTCTGCGCAAAGATAAAGAGTCGCAAGGATTAGGGGCATAATATTTTCTTGAATTTTTGCGTATGGTGATTGTTTCATATGACCCTATAAATTTCACCTAACTTAGATGTTTATGGTAAGAGTTGCCACTATGGGTGGGTAGCCGCATATATCTTGATCTTTGTTATGTGTAAACTATGGTGCGTTTGATGCAATTTCCTTATCTATTTTTTGATCCAGATTCTCACTAAGGTATATGAATCATAATGTACCCAAGCATATGAATCTTCAAGGTCATTGCGGGTCCAATATCTTGCCTTAATCAGAATCTGGTATATTAAAAGGAGGGTGACTATCTTGTTATCCTGGCTTCTATGCCTTAATGCTTAAGTCTATTTCTGACATTCTAATAAAACATAGTATTCATATTATCATAATATCAGTGGGTATTAGTGATGGTTGTACTATCAGGTGATATCCATTTCGAAAGGCACCCAATGATGATAACAATGTTGCAATATTTTCTAAATCAGTGACAAGTCCTAAGAGTCTTCATGTAGCTGCATTTAAAGATTGCCTCATGCATTTTGTCCACAATGCATAACAACATAAGGAAATTTAAGCTCAAAACATGGTTTCTATATTCTTCTACAAATATCAAGTTAATTACACTATTTATATTACTGATATCATCCATAGCATACATTTTGCATTCATTTGAAAACACAAAACTAGAAAATACAACAATAAAAACATCCATGTATTGCATTTTTACTTCTACATCCTAAAGTGCATCCATACATCTATTTTGCATAACTGGAAAAAAAAAGAAACATACATTTGCATTTTTCACATATATATCATATCAGTAATATATTCATCACATCCACATTATGAAATGATGTTATCATCTATGAACTAACTCATCACAAGATCAAGATATCATCACATGTGCAACATATACATTTACCATGACTATGGAAAGAAAAATGGATACATTTACCACATGAAACATGTCAGAATCCAGAAACTACATCATATCATCATAAACATGGTACAAATCAAAGCATAAAGAGTATCAGTGAGCATAAAGAATATCAAAGCATAAAGTGTATCAGAAAGTATACAGTGTATTAGTGAGCATAAAGAGTAACAGTACGCCAACACAAGGATCAGCTATATGTATGAATCAATGTAATGTACAAAAGGGGGGATCTCAACAGGACCAGATATACATGTATGATCTCAAAATAAACAAAATGGTGCAAGATATCAACTCTAGCCCGCCCCCTCTCCCTGGTTAGGAGGAGGAGGAGGAGGTGGCATGAATGGAGTTGCTGGAGGTGGCATGGCCCCCTCTGACTGCTGAGCTACATGAGAAAAGGTAGGTGCTCTCTGACCCTCCGGTACTGCTGCGTGATACAAGGCGTAATAATATGTTTCCCTCTATCCTTGATGGACTATTGTCTGGGCCTGTGTATCCCTCTCATCTCTCAGCCACTCAAGCTGTCTGTCCCTGTCTGCTAAAAGAGCATCAGCAATGGTAACCCTAGCCTCCAAGGCTGTGATCTGGGCTTAGAGTTGCTCCCTCTCTTGCTCGCACCTAGATAGAGGGTCCCCATCTCTACCAGGATCATGCTCCTACACTCTCTATCTTCACTATCTCTGCTACTCTGGGGTAAGTAAAGGGCTAGGATCTCTCTGTGGGGCCACAAATCTGTATCTCTACCGTCTCTGCCCACTGCCACTCGGACCACCGGTATCAAATGCCTCTCCACCTCCCCCCTGTCATCACCATCATATCTCTCATCTGGGGGAGGAAGCCTGCCACCTCTGCCACCATCTCTACCACCATCATGACCCCCATGTCTCCCAGGTGCTTTGTCTCTGTCGCCTCTCCCCCTGACAGGTTGATCCTCAGGATCATAATCTAGCGGCTCCTCTATACGAGGAATGATCTCCTCAGACACTGTAAATCATGGAAACAGATACTGAAGCATCTCTGTAGCATACCCATATGACACTCCATCATCCTCAACATCTAGGTGAGGGTCCCAGTCTATCGTTACCATGTCTCGTATCTCCTGTGAGGCAGTCTGATATGTCAGCTATGCACCCCAATCAACTACCTCATCTCTGATACGAGCATAAACAACCACATCCTTTGTGCGGCCTTGACGTCAGCCATACTGCCTCATAACTCTAGTAATCAAGAAGTTCTCAATGATATATCTGGTGTGACCAATCAGATATTTTCTCTGGCATAAGAAAGGCACCTACCATGCATCAGAAGTCCATACCTCACAGTCTAGGTATGGTCGCCACACGACCTCTGTCATATCGTCAAATAATTGACACCAATACTCAACCTTGCCCAGGTGGGGCTGCTGTAAGAGACCTGCATACAAGTACACATAAGGTTGCTCTGGTGCCCTCTACCTATCAACAATCGGTCGTGTCACAGGGATGTGCTCCCAGGCCCAAATCTGAAGAATCAGTATACCCACAGTCATGCTGCGAGTATGGTGGTATACAATCTCGTGGAGCTCTCGGTATATGTGAGCTAGTATACAGCTCCCCCAGGCAAACCTTTGGTGGTGGATGATCATCTGCTCCACCATGCTGACCCAACCCACCAAGAAACCATGCTGACCTCTATCTGGCATAAGGATGCCACCTACCAATCCAACCAAGTATACAACTAATCGATCATAATGATCGACCATATAATCCCAGGATAGGTATCTCTGATCTATAGTGTCATCCTGGAAGAATCTCTGAGCAGTCTCGATTGCCACGCCAGCCCTAGACTCAAAGAACACCTCATGTCCCACCATCGGTATGCGCAAGATCCTCCAAACGTCCTCTGGTGTCACTATAATCTCACCAGTGGGTAGGTGGAAGGTGTTGTGCTCAGAATGCCACCTCTCGGCCAAAGCAGTCAACAACCTTTAGTTTACCCCGATCTCGGGTAAACCTATCAGTGACCGCAATCCACATTGGATCACGGTAGTCTACTCATCATCTGACAGTCGGCCAAACAATGCCAGAACTCGCGCAGGATAAGTGCCGCGAAAGGTGACTACCTCAAACTGGGCTTGATTTTTGACAATACAGTAAAACATTAGCATTCTATCTACAAAAAAGGGCACATTCCTACTCTGCTAAGTCATTCCAAGTTCACAGGACGCAAACAGGTCAAAGAAAATTAAAAACCTAAGTCTTCTACCAGATGCGATCCAGAAAAAACCAAATGCGATGCGCGTTTCACAGGATGCGATCCAGAATCCTGGATGCGATCCTACCTTCTAGGGGCTCTAAAATTCACAAAAATGCATAAAATTCAAAAATGCAAATTTCACAAGGTAGCTTATCAGGCACTTACCGGCGGTGGGTAGTCGGCTGGTCACTGGTGTCATCGGCTCATCTCGAATCGATGTTTCCTCACGGGGACCACCATTTTCTCTGCAGAGCTCTCTGATTTGCTATAGCTGAAAGTGAAAATGAATAGTGAAATGGTCAATTTAGAGGCTTATATGGGTCTTTTGAGACATTTAGGGTTTCTGAAACTCCTTCTAGGAAACTACAAAATTATTTGTGTTTTCTTTTTACTCAATCGGGAACCAAATCGAAGGTATCCACGCTATTTTCAACAGCCCAGTATCATTTTTGCGACACTTTCAAAAATTGTGAATTTGCTTCATTTGTTCACCACATTGGTAGATACTGCACATTTCATCATACATCTTGATCTAAACATCATTTTATTAGCTTTCTCACTCATATTTTCACATAATTAACTTGGTAATCGTGTGTTTATTTTTAAACACACCGTCTTCTACTCTACTCTTTCTTTCCCTACCATTTCCTGCAAGTGTTATGTTCTATTCAACTGAGGGATTTTATTTCTTTTCCTTCGATTTCGTTCCCGAGGGGGCATGATCACACTATTATCAAATTGATTTTTGCTCAAAATAGCATCAAAATGACTTCGTTATCAAACAAACTAGGGGCATAACAGTTCCTTGACTAAATCAGAACTGTTGGATAGAAAGCTTTGGTTCTCATAAGCTAGATATATTATGTTCCCTCATTTTAAAATATTTTTATTTAAGCCCCTGGCAGCTTAATACTGGCTTTTGGACGACAACCAAGTTCAGAATCAATATTATCAATTCTTGGATGACAACCAAGTTCAGAATCAGTATCTTTAAAATCTTTTATTGATCTTTGGACGACAACCAAGTTTAAAATCAATTCTATCAGTTTGGTTCGATCAAGTGCGAGACTGATCTCATCAACATTTCGTTCGACAACCAAGAACGAGATTCTCAATCTTTCTAAAGTCAAAATCAAAAACTTTCTTTGAATCAATGCACTGCTCGCACATCAGTTCAAAGAGGGGCAAATGTAACCACCTAAATTTGGTCTGTTCTAACTATGGACCCTATTTTCCCTAAGTGTGATCATACCCTCAATTATGTCCAAATGAACCTGTTACTGCTTGGCATAATTCTTCAAATCAATTTAATATACTAGGTGATTTTTGTCACTGATTTATATTAACTATTATAGCCATATAATTCAAATCAATTTTGACCGATCAAATCAAATAAAAAATCAAACATGGCTATAATATTTAATTATAAAGGAATTAAATAAATCCCTAAATTAAATACCCACTTGCAATTAACCCATTTCCCTAGCCTATTTAATTTAATTAAAATGGCTATAGTCCCCTAATTATTAAAAAGTAATTTCATTGTTTAAATAATTAATTCCTATATTTCTAAATGAATT
>MU228505.1:2851397-2865007 GCA_018584345.1 Thuja plicata
CATTCAACAAAGTGAAGGTATTTTCATTACACAGTCCAAATACATCAAAGAAGTTCTGAAAATATTCAAGATGGAAGATTCCAAACCTGTTGGAACACCGATGGCTATTGGATGCAAATTAACAAAGAAAGACAAGACAACAGAGGTAAATTAGACTCTATATAGATCAATGATAGGGAAACTCATGTATATTGTACACACTAGACCAGATATTGCACATGCAGTAGGAATTGTTGCTAGATTTTTTGCTAACCCCAGGGAATCACATATAACTATTATGAAAAGATTTCTAAGATATCTAAAGAATACTGAGGAATTTGGCTTATGGTATAGAAGAGAAGAAAAATTTGAATTGAAAGTGTTTACCGATGCTGATTGGGCTGGAAATCTTGATGATCGAAAGAGCACAACTAGAGGAGCATTCTTTATGGGTGACAGACTTGTCACATGGATTAGCAAGAAGCAAGGATGCATCTCTCAGTCTACTACAGAAGTAGAATATGTTGTTGCTACTACAAACTGCTCAAATATTGCATGGATCAAACAGTTGTTGGAAGGTATGCATATGGAGATCAAAGAACCAATAATTATCTATTGTGATAACACCAGTGCAATAAATATTTCCAAGAATCTAGTCATGCATGCAAAGACTAAACACATTTCCATCAAGTATCATTATTTAAGAGAATAGGTTCAAGAAAAAGAGGTCATACTTGAATATGTGCAATCAAAACAACAATTGGCTAATATCTTCACCAAGCCATTGCCCAAGGATACATTTGAGTACCTGAGGAAAAGACTAGGGGTCAAACCCATGTCTATCAGTAAGTAAAAGGACTGAAGGCTACATCAGCCATATATTATCAGAATATCATTCATGATTGATGCAAGCAAAAATGAACTTCAAAGCTACATCTATATACAGAAAGGTATATATCAAAACCGAGCACCAGAACATATTGTTATATTGATGATGGATAAGGGAAATTCAAGGAATATATTATGGATAGAAGAAATTATTTGACAGACTGTCAGATATTTGACAAATATTTGTTTGGCATTATTGTCAAACGGAGAGAATGTATCCATATTATCATCAGAAACTATTCATTATCAGATTACTCCAAACAGGGAGAGATCATATCCATAGGGAGAGAATTTATATCAAAGTTGCACACAAAAGACAAAGATATCAAAGAAGAAGAGAGAGAAATTGACACTAACAGAGGACACAACACATCAGAAGAAGATACACAGAAAGCTACAAGAATCAAATCTAAGCTAATACAGAGCTTACCGGCGGTCTGACATTTTTATCAGTTATCAAAACAAACTGTTTGGTAATTTGATGAATCTCAACAATTGTATTTCATGTTGTATTAGAAATAGTATAGTGTGATAATATAGTATGTTTCCATCAATGCCAAAGGGAGAGATTGATGACATGTAACTGATTGAATGTTTGATAATGTTAAGTTGAAGATGATGCAAGACATTAAATCAGTTAATGGTTTGTATTGTCATTGATGACAACTTGATATCATCTGTATGGTCATATACATAATGCTAAAGACTTCAAAGAATAAATGGAACAGAGGTTATGCTTTCAGCAATGCATAAAAGTCATGTATTCACTAAGTGACAGACAACACTGACGAAGTGCACACCATCGGTAAAGATAGAGAAAAAGTCACAGTGATGCCCGATGAGAAAAAGACAGTGTTGCTCGATGAAGCAGAATCATAGGATGCCCAATGAGCTGAAAATAGTGTTTCCCAACGAGAAAGATCCAATGATGCCCAAAAGATGGAGATCCCAAAGCTAAATGAAGTTGCACCGACGGAACTGGCAGTTGTCACCGGCGACAAACTACAGAATTGACCGACAAAATAGAGAGATCAGAAAATGACAAAATATCTAGCTGGCAGAGCTTAAGGATAGACTTAACTAGTTTTTTTATTTGTTTTATTCAACCACAGTTAAGAAATTAATTTATACAACTGGCAAGAAGATAACTACGAGATAAATCAGGAGTTAAATCTGTAAATCAATTTGGTTGGATTGTTTTTCACACCAAGAATCAAGAATCAAGAATTAAGGAATATCATGTCTATATAAGAGACAAGCATAATTCATTTCCACAAGCAATGAGATACACGGGGGAGTGAATTGAAAGAAGATGCTGAAGAGAAACTGGTGAAGGTTAAGCTTCATAAAGTCCTGATCAATCAAGCTAAGGGAGAGCTAAAGAATTCTGTAGACACCGACGAACAATGAAGCACAACATCACATAGCAGAAAGTGTGAAGTACAAAGGAACTGAATTGATACATTGATCAGAGAGGTATTGTAAGTAAATAGATCTGAATATATGAAATTCAAAGTTGCATTAGAAACAGGTCATTGTGTTTCAGTTTAACCATTGAAGCATTAAGTCTCTTAACAGAGCAGGACTTGACCATCTTCTATAATTAAGGTATATCCTAATAGATTACCAAAAAGGTTGATTTATGATAGT
Organism: Thuja plicata; assembly: GCA_018584345.1. Taxonomy (NCBI): domain Eukaryota; kingdom Viridiplantae; phylum Streptophyta; class Pinopsida; order Cupressales; family Cupressaceae; genus Thuja; species Thuja plicata. The sequence goes on from MU228505.1 coordinate 2,853,915, forward strand.
AGCATCGGTCTTACCTAAAGCCTATTGACAGTCTAAGAAGGAGGCTGATTCAAGGATGGTAGTAAGATTAGCATAAAGCCTATTGACAGTCTAGAGGCTGATTCAAGGATGGTAGCGTAGATGCTAGATACTTAGTGACAATCTATGTATAAAAATCCTCTAACAAGGTCTCACTTAACAGTGTGTTTGTAACCTTTATCAAGGTTGGCTCCTAGTAGGTCTCACTTCAGAAGAGTAAAAATTTGGGGTTCCGGTCCCAGTGGTTTTTCCCTTAACATGGTTTCCACGTTAAAATCCATGTGTTATGTGTGTATGGTTTATTACTTTATTGTTTTACATTTCACATATGCATTTCTGGATTGATTGGTATACTCTGCATATTTATTGAGCATCGGTAAATAAGTTTTACTGCCTATTGGTAATCAAGGAGAATAAGGACAGACAAGGTAAACCGACATACAGTTAATTATTTCAAGTATCTCAAAGGCATACATCTTGTAGGGACTTAATAATCTGAGGTGTATTAATTGGTGGATTAAAGTCTAAAGGATAAATTTTTGAGGCCACTAATTCACCCCCCCCTCCCAGCTATTACTAACAGTTACAAGGTTCAATTCCCTATGGACCATTATATTAGATAATTATAGAGTGTTTCTTAGCTCTAATATCTCAAAGTTTGCACTTAGGAATGATTATTTTCTAAAGACTTATTCCAATAACCATATGAATGGTAATGGACTAGAAATCCTACCAACAAGAACCTTGTAAGGTTAATCAAGTAAGTAGACTATTGGCCACCAAAGGGAATGGCACAAGTACTTAAAAAAAAATCTTTGGGTTGATCAAATTATTTTGAAGTGGATTCTTAAGGTGTCACCATATTAACCGGTGTATGGGAAGGAGGTAGTTACACCAATGTCAATAGAATTTTGTGCCTTGTAGTTAATTAGATCCTCCAAGATTGAATAAAATTGAGCCATGGAGTCAAAATGTTTGAATTACTTAGCCTTTTAGAAATAAGAGTGAGTGTACATGACACAATGACAAGTCATCAACAAGTGGTGAAAAGATGGTTAGATAAGAAGGTGTTTGACTCTATTTTCAAGTAAGGAAATTTGCTCCTAAAGCATGAGGAAAGGGCCACAAGGCTAGGTAAACATGCTAAATTTGAGATTTTGTGGAGAGGTCCCTTCTAGATTGTAGGGTTCAAAGAGAATAATTTTTTAAAGCTTTAGGGTGAAGGGAGTCTATGCCCTCGAGATCTCAATAAATAGGCTTTATTTAAAACACTTCAATTAATTCCTTAGTGGCCTATTTGTATATAGTTAGATAGTTGCTTTCCCTATTTTTATTTCTCACTTTCTGCTAATAAGTGCTACTAGCACAAGTTGTTGGTAAGCTTCCGAAACATTTGCAAAGTGTTTGTACCATAGTGTCCCTTTTTGAACCTATTCATTTTGAAATATTGTCAATGATTCATCCTACAACAATTAATCCTCAACTCATGAAAGTCACACATATTAGCTAGCAAAAGCACCAAATCTTCAACTAAATCTAAGGGCTCGTGTATTTATTGCATGATCATGCTTCCTTTTTAAAAAATCATCTATAGAAAGAGAAAATATATTTTTCACTTTTAGACTTTATAGTGTATCAAGAGAAGTTTGAATGTTTTTAGTGAATAGTTGTGAAGAATTTCAACAATAATCAAGAGATAACTATTGTCAAAGCTTGGTAAGAAGGGAGTGAATAACGTGGAATATTATGGGTTTGCATATATGTTGAGAATTTCTGGATGCTGAGAAGGGGGGAGTGAATTAGATTATATTAAAACATAACCATTTATTAACCATCCATACCATTCAGATCATATATGCATAAGTAAATAACATAAACAAAACATTTAACACACAATAATACAAAAAAATTTATGTGGAAAACTCAATGTGCGAAAAACCATGATGATAACTATATTGCTATATGAAAAACTAGTTACAATAGTTTTAGGATTGGTCAAGGAAGCTCACTACTCTAGATTTGATGTGTAGGCTAAGGTGCACAACCTTAGGACAAGAGGGTAAAAATACAAATTTGTGTTACACTTTAGGCCAACTTATCAACAGAAGTGAATTTAAGTATTTTTAACTAAAAAATATTTTTGGTCAAAGATATGGTCTAGTTCGATTCATTTTAGTTGTTAGATATGGACCACAAATTTTCCAATTAGAAGTATTTACTAAATGCATATTACATTACCATTTTGGGACCAATTACCCAAAATATAAAATTATTTGAAAAACTCGATGTTTCAACTATTAGCATTATATTTTTAGTGTTGTCATTAATGTCAACATGTTGAAAGCATTAATGTCAACCTAATGTAGAGGAGTGAAAAAGGAGTATGAGAGAATTGAAGTTTGATATGCAAGAAAGAGTATATGAAGTTTGATATGTAGGAAAGAGTACTTGAAGTTTGATATACAAGAAAGAGTATTTGAAGTCTGATATGCAAGAAAGAGTATTTGGTGAGTATTTGAAGTCTAATATGCAAGAAAGAGTATTTGAAGAACTAAAATATAAGCTCACATGATTAATCCAAAGTTTGTTGGTGATAAAAAGGTTTTATGAGGTGTACCTGGAAATATGAAAGTATGACAAGCTAGAATATGTAGGAAAGAAAATTTAAAGTCCTTATGGGAGAATTATATACATTACTCTTCATAAGAAGTTGATGGCTTGCAATATTGGTATTGTAATGCATGGTCTATAAATGTTGTAATATCATATTTTTATTTCCGCGATATTTCAATAGAAGAAGTTGTGCTATGTTGTTTGTTGACATAAAGGTTGGCTAAGAAGAATGGTCATGATAGGTTTAGAGAATGCTTCACATTGGAATCTCTAGTTGAATGATTTGGTGGACATGTTTATAATGTATGTTTAATGTTCTAATTTGAATAATTCACTATGGTTTGCTTTGCAAGTAAAGATATGTTGTTCTAAGTGTGAACTTGATGTCCATGTTGGTCTCTGGCTTACTCAAATAATTTTGATGAATTGATTTATAACTCATTGGTCTTCATATATGCTAGAGGAAGGGTTAAGAGATTGAATTAGGTCCTACTATGGAGTGTTGTGCTTTGCATAGTTTCATAAGCATTAGAGAGTGTTTTTGGGCCTACCCGCTAATGGACTTTAATGTTTTTCTAGACATTTAATTTGGGTTTGATCTTAAATGTTGTTGTGATGCTTTTTCTTTAATTAACTCATTTATGGTGAAAAGTTTATGAAGGATTTAGGTCCCCTTTATCCCTTGGGCTGGATCACATTGAATATTTGTGCTCATGGTGGACCGACTTTGTATAAATATTCTTTACCTTTTTAGGATCGATCTAGTTGAATTTCTAATGATCAAGCTTGTATATATTAGAGTGTGAAAGAATGAATTGATTGAAAAATTAGTGCAAATAATGTATGGATCTAATGTTAATGTAGATTAATGTACTTAAGGAAGAGCGAAGGCTGAAAAGTGAAAATTTGATAGAGTATCTACTGAGTTTGATAAAGAGATCCTATATCTTTTCATCTCATCATTTCCATATACCTGCTGGAAGATTGTGTTGTCTTTTAGCAACTTGTGTAGATTTGCTTGTTTCACTAAGACAGTGTGCTTTAGTTTATAAGTTCTACATCAAGGAACAATGTCCTTTCATAGTAGTTTTCCTAAAATAAATATTGTAAACAATTATTCATATAGTGAGTATATTCTCACCGTGGTTTTTCCCATATTGGGTTTTCCACATAAATATGGTGCTCCGTGTATGTGTGATCATTACAATATCTTTCACTAATGGCTAGTTAGTTAAAGTTAATTGCTAAGGGTGTATGGAAAAATAAGTAAAGTTTTTTTGTGCGTGTTGATTCACCCCGCCCACCTCCCCCACTCTTAGCATCCGAAAGTGTTCAACATCAACAACTCCTACTCTTATAAATGAAATATTTTAAAATATAAAAAATCCCTTTTGTAGAAAAATACTAAAAATTATTATGTCAAGGAAAAATACCTAATATAAGGTTGATCATTATGTCAAGGAAAAATATTAAAAATTATTTAAATTTTTTGAAAAAAATGATGTAATAGAGATAAGAAACTATGTTAAGATGGTATAATTCTAATTTATTTTTTTATAAATAATTAATAGAAAGGTGACACCAAATGGAAAGAGTTATATCTCAGTGCACATTTTTTTTCATATTTATTAAAAAACATGTGTTTATAAAATAGTGAAAAAATATATCTATGCACTAAAGTTCCAAGTTAAAAATACACACAAAAAAGAATTGAAGGAAAAAGATAAAATTTACTATACAAAGAGTGACACTCCGTCTTGATGAACTACAACTGGTTGTATGTTTGAAGTCATTTGTTGATAATCAACCAAGTTGCAGATATGATGATAAACATTATCAGTTAATGTATTGTCATTGATGTCAACTTATTTGAGTATTATTATGGTGGAAAACATTTGTTATGAATTGAAGAACTGGAACACATGAAGTTTATGTGGTCGGTAAATGATGAGTTATGTATACACCGAGAGACAGTGAAAACCGAGTGAAACACAACGTATAACGAGCATAGTGATAATCGAGCAAGGGATCACCGGCACAACAAGGTATTGACCAAGAAATTTAATCAAACTGAGGCCGACTAGAATGATGAGATGGCAATTGATGATTTCAACGTAAAAGATAAAGTTTTTTATTTGATCAAACGGTTATGAAAATTCAATGAAGATCAGACGACAAATATTGAAATGTGTTTATAACACAACTGCCGAGGATGGTTTGAGTGGGAAAATGAACGATGGAGATTAAGCAGCAAAATATGAAGGATGGAAATTAAATAAGCTAAGATGTCTATATAAGAGACAAGAGATTCATTATGAATCACACTTCACACCTGATGCACACATGCGAAGTTTATGCATGACTAATCAAATTGGTTAAAGATAGAACCGAGCATTTTTCTGCCGACATCACCGAGCAAACAGAGGAAAGAGCATTACCGAGAAGAAAAAATATGAAGTATGAGATGAACTGAAGTGAACAAATTGATCAGAGGTATTATTTACTTAGCATAGATCTGAAAATTTGCAAAATAGAGTTGTATTTGAATCAAATCATTACTATATAAGTTTAACCATTGTTATAGATAAATCTCTTAGCCGAGTAGGACAGTGAAAGTCTTTATTATGACATTCTAATGAATGTTGAGTGTTTTCTTGTTGACCCCATAGTGAATGCATGGTCAATAGAAAACTGTTAGTTTTAAATCCTCTAACTAGGTCACATCTAACAGTGTGTATTGCAACCTTTAACAGGGTTGGCTCTTCAAAGAGCTCACTTCAGAAGAGTGAAAATATTTTGGGTTACCGATCCGAGGTGGTTTTTACCTTGGCAGGGTTTACATGTTAAAAATATATGTGTCAATGTGCTTGAATGTTGTGGATTGTTATTTTACTTTACACTTTACTTATTAACTCAGATTGGTAATCATAGTATTAATTTAATAATACTCGGTAAACACTATTGACTAAAGTTTGAGATTACAAAATACATTTCACCGAGTTGAATTATATGTTTGAATTTGTTTTGATATACATTTGGAGGAATTTGGGACTATAGGATAATTTGGGAGATTACTGATTCTAACTGATTCACCCCCCCTCTTAGTTATTCTAACAATTGGTATCAGAGAATACAGTGCTTAGAAGAAAGTTTTGAAGGACGTAAGCTAAAGATCACAAGATGTATAAGAGAGACACACGTAAGCTAAACAAGGATAACTTCTCGACATGGAAAAGTAGAATGAGACTATACCTATCAGGGATTGGAGACAACATTGCAGATTAACTGGATAATGAATTAATTCTACCTTTGGACCTTTGACTGTTAATCATATTAAAGAGAAACATGAACATAGCCTTATAATGGTGGAGATTGCTTCTTCACTTATTGATGCACAATTTGAGGACATCGAGATATGTACAACTGCCAAGCAGATGTGGGAGCAATTTACACTAGTTTATGGAGGATATGTAAATGTGTTGAGAGCCAAAGCTGAAGGTCTTAGAGGAAAATTTGATGACATGAGAATGAAGGAAGGAGAGAACATAACACAATACAGTACCCGACTTAAGGAAGTTGTGAATGTTATTTGAGGATCTGGTGGAACTATTGATGAAGAAACAATTGTGAATAAGATTCTTATAACTCTATTGCCTATTTATTCTATAAGAGTCTCTGCAATACATGAAATGAGAGAAACACCTAGAAATAACATTACTGTTGATAGTCTTGTTGGAAGATTGATTTATTTTGAGCTGAATAACTTTGACAACAATATTGTACCATCTATGGAATCCGCATTTATGTCTACTTTGAAAATTGGGAAATCTAGTAGCAAACACATAATTAGAAACAACAGCGATAATGATGAAAATGAACTTGATGAACTTGAAGATTTAATGGTTAGAAAATTGCACATAGGTAAAGGAAGATATAAAGGTAAACTTCCTTTGCTATGTTTTAACTATAAAGAGATTGCCCATTTTGTTGCAAGATGCCCTAATAGAAAGAATGCTGATAAAAATGATAGATCTAATGATAGAAAGGATGACCGAGACTACAAACGCAACTGAAAGTATGACAGAAGAGATAACCAAGATTAGAAAGGTAAAGGCAAAAGTCTTGTTATATAGCTGAAGATAAAGATAATGACAGTGGTTATGACATTGATGAATATATTGAGACAATGTTTGTAGCTTTGAAAGATGATTCAGATGAAGATGAAAGGTATGTAGAAACAAAAATTATCTGTAAAGTTAGTAAGCATAACATTTGGGTTATTGATAGTGGTTGTACACATAACATGACTGGAGATAAAGGAAAATTTGAATTTCTTGAACATTATGATGGTGGATCTGTAAGAATGGGAAATGATACACCTTTTCAAGAGAAAGGAAAAGGTACTATTATGTTGAACAATCAAATCAAGTGTGAGAATGCATGTTGGGTAAAAGGACTTAATTATAATCTGTTGAGTGTTTCATAGTTGAATAACACAGGTCACAGAGTCGCATTTGAAAATAGAAAAGCTAGAATCTATGATGGAATAGGAAAGTTGATCGGCACAGCTAAACAATCTAAAGGTAACCTATTCTACCTTGACACTGCTGAAACTACTTGCTTATTGGAAAATAATGAAGATATATGGTTATGGAATAAAAGGATTTGTCATGTAAATTTTGACAACATGGTTAAGATTAGTAAGAAAGGAAAAGTTAGAGGCTTACCGAGCTTATCTAAACCATACCATGTAATGTGCAAAAATTGTCAAATAGGAAAGATGTCAAAATCTAGTTTCAAGAGCAAGAATTTTTCATCTAATGATATTTTGGAGTTAGTTCATATAGACCTATGTGGACCAATGAGAACACATAGCTATTATGGGGACAAATACTTTATTTTATTTGTTGATGACTATTCTAGAATGATGTCTGTCATGTTCCTAAAAGAAAAATCTGAAGCATTTAAGATGTTTAAATGGTACAAAGCTAAAGTGAAAAAGAAACTGATAGAGATATGAAGTGTTTGAGATCTTATAGAGGAGGTGAATTTATTTATGATGAGTTCACTAACTTTTGTAATGAGTATGCAATCAAAAGACAGGTTTCTGCACAAGGACACCATGACAAAATGGAATTGCTGAAAGAAGAAATAGAATAATTGTTGATTGTGCCAGAACACGGATGATTGAAAAGAATGTTGCACAAAAATACTAGAGAGAAGCAGTCAACATAGCTATTTACACACTGAACCGAGTACAACTGAAGAAATATTCAAACAAAACACCTTATGAGCTATGGTATGGTTACACACCTAATGTGAGCTATGTTAGAATATTTGGTAGTCAGTGTTATACTCTAAAAGATGATCAAAATGGTAAACTTGAATCAATAAGTTATGAAGGAATGTTTCTTGGATATTCTACTAAGAGTAAAGCTTACAAATGTTTGAATAATACATCTAAAAAAATCATTGAAAGTGCAAATGTGAAAGTTGATGAATTTGCTGAGAAAAATGATGAGGATAGCATGAAAGAGCCAGAAGATTACATTAGATTTGTCAACATGGAAGAACCTGATACTATACTAACGCAGATGCCTATCATTAACGTGCAACAGGGTAATGTCATTGGGAAAAAGGTAGCACAGACCGAGAATCAGGGAAATGCTGAAACTAGAGATCATGAACTAGAACACAGTGAACCTAAAGGAGAAGACAATGAAGAACAGAGAGTTGAAACTGTACTTGCTAAATATGTGAGAAGACATCATCCACAAAATCAGATTATTGGAGATAAATGAGTAGGCATGATGACAAGAAGTAAGTTGATAGACAACACTTGTTTAATTTGTGAATTTGAGCCTAATAATGTTAGAGATGCATTAGAAAATGAAGAATGGATTAATGCTATGAATGAGGAAATTGAGCAGATATAGAAAAATAAGACATGGACATTAGTACCGAGACCGAGTGATGAAACTGTCATTGGCACCAAATGGTTATTCAGAAACAAATTGAATGATAATGGAGATGTAATCATAAATAAAGCAAGGTTAGTTTGCAAAGGGTATGCACAAGAAGAAGGAATTTAATATGGAGAAACTTTTCACCCGTTGCTAGACTTGAAGGAGTAAGAATACTACTAGGATACGCTGCATATAAAGGAGTCAAAGTATATCAGATGGATGTTAAGTCTGCATTTTTGAATGGAATACTTGAAGAAGAGGTATACATTGAACAACCTGAAGGATTTGTTGATCCTGATTAGAAAAACATGGTATGTAAGCAAAGATTTATATGGATTGAAACAAGCACCGAGGGAATGGTATGAAAGATTACATTCTTATCTTATAAGTATTGGATTTATTAAAACAAGTGACAACAACAATTTGTATTTGAAAGGAGGAAATGATGGTAAGACCCTTATTGCAGAAATATTTGTTGATGATATTATATCTGGAGGTAATGGTAACTTATGCACTTAATTTGCTGATGAAATGAGGAAAGAATTTGAAATTTCAATGTTTGGAGAGATCAATTTTTTTCTTAGATTGCAAATTTTACAATAGACTGCAAGTATCTATATTACGCAACCAAAATAAATCAAGGAAGTACTTAAGACATTCAAAATGGAAGAATATAAACCAGTTGGAAAACCTATGGTGATAGGATGCAAATTGACAAAAGAAGACAAGACACCCAAGGTAAATCAAACTTTGTACAGTTCTAGGATTGGTAAATTAATGTATGTTGTACACACAAGACCTAACATAGCATAGACAGTTGGAATAGTTGCAAGATTTTATGCTAATCCCAGAGAATCACATATGGTTACTGTAAAAAGAATTTTTAGATATCTAAAGAATACTAAGGATTATGGACTATGGTACAAAAGAGAAGGAAAGTTTGGATTGAAAGTTTATACTGATGTTGATTGGACTGGGAACATAGATGATAGAAAGAGCACTACTGGTGGAGCATTCTTTATTGGAGAAAGATTAGTTACTTGGACAAGAAAGAAGAAAGGATGCATATCTCAGTCAAATACAGAAGCAGAGTATGTTGCTACTGCAAACTGTTCAAACATAGCATGGATAAAACAATTGTTGAAAGGAATGAATGAAGAGATCACTGACCCAATGATAATTTACTGTGATAATACAAGGGCTATTAATATTTCAAAGAATCTTGTGATGCATTCAAAGAAAAAGCATATATATATCTATAAAATACCACTACTTGAGGGAACAAGTACAAGATAAACAAGTAATACTGGAATATGTACAATCAAAAGAACAACTTGCAGACATATTCACCAAACCCTTACCGAAGGATACATTTGAGTACTTGAGAGGTAGACTAGGGGTTTGTCCCTTGTCAATTGGTAACTAAGATGATTAGGAGGTTGCATCAACCTACATGAAATTAGAATATCAATCCTGTTGATGCAAAGCTGAACTAGACTGACATAGACATATCAGTACACTAAAAGGTACCTACTACACCGAACAACAAAGATATTTTATTTTGGCTATTGAAGAGATGTATATTTCTTTTTGGCATTGTTGTCAAAGGGAGAGAGTTGATTGATGAAATATAAAGGGAGAGAACAAAATCAATGAAATATCTATCCACTAAAGGGATAAAAGAGAAAGGGAGAGACATATCTAATCTACAAAGAGATTCAAGAGCTGAAAAGTCAAAACTGTAGGGAGAGTCTACATGGTGAGATTTTTTTTTTTTTAAATAGTTTATATATTCAAGCTAGGGAGAGCTACAAAATTGTTGCATTTGTAGAATTTTTTTTGGTATTTGTTGTATGACATTTTATATTGCATATTTCATATTTCATATTGTGTTTCCAAAGGGAGAGATTGATGAACTACAACTGATTGTATGTTTGAAGTCATTTGTTGATAATCAACCAAGTTGCAAATGTGATGATAAACATTATCAGTTAATATATTGTCATTGATATCAACTTATTTGAGTATTATTATGGTGGAAAACATTTGTTATTGTTAAAATAATAACAAAAAAAATAAAGAGAGACAGGAAATTGTTTAATTCAATGAGCAGGAGTAAGAAGATTTACCATGAATTAGTGTAAAAACTAGGAGCATTCACCAAAGATTCAAGCAACAAGGAGACACAATTTTGAAGGGGGAAAAGCATGAAAAAAACCCCGTGATATAAAGAATGGGAAAAAAATGCCTAAGAATGAGAGAGCGAGAGTGAGAGCCAAGCTCATACAATAGTATTCAAGAAGGAGAATCAACCTACTTAGTCTAAGGAGAGAAGGAGAGACATCTCTTTAGTAGAGATGGAAGAAGGCGTTTGAAGTGTAACTCCTATGAGCATGTGAGCCACATTCATAAAGTGTGTGCCACTTGTGTTATTTCCTCTTAGGGAGGAATCTAAGGGATACCTTGGTTTATCCCATTTAAATAATACAACCAAGG
>MU228505.1:2865238-2885283 GCA_018584345.1 Thuja plicata
ATAGGATTCCTTTGATTTTTGTAATGCAAGAGTGTAGGAGTTTGTGGATATAGGCCCAAATATTTGAGTACACTTTGAAGTTGTTCATTGTTACTTGTCCAAGAAGGATCACCTGTATCTACAAAAAAACAAGAACCATGAGGGGATCTCCCATTATTGGGATTTCCTTCTAAAGATGAATTAGTAGAAGTTGAGTGTGAATCATCAAATGTAATTTTATCATAAAGAGGTTTTGTAAACCAAATGGATTCATTACTAGATTCATAATAAAGAATAGAAATATGACAATCACCATCAATAATAGATCAATAAGAAGATTAGAGTTTAGAGAAGGAGGTTGGTCCTCCATAGTAACCATTTGAGTGTCACAAAATTCATAATCTACTTTGAAGCAGATAGGAACATAATCTCTTGTAATACATAAGGGCAAAGTGACATGGATAAACGTATCAATAATTTCATCTTCTTGTTCTAAAATATCATCAAAAGCAGAATATGTATGAGAATAAGAAACATCATCAAACTGTAACATGTTATCTCTATGAGGAAAATAGGTAGCAAGGGGATCATCCCAAAAACAAGCATCATCACATGGGTCATCCCAAATAGGAAAATCATTTAAAGGATAAATAGTGTCACATTGCAATGTAGAAATTTGATTTGTTTGATTAATAAGAGGAAAAGGTTTCTCATGAGTTTTAAATGTGTTCTCCAAGACATGCCAGGCCTGATGAGCCTTAGTACAATCTGAGATAAGATGATATAAACCTGGATTTAAAATCCAATTAGACCAAACGCTTCCTCATCTTTCAACTGCCAGGAATCATGGTCAGCTTGAGGAGCGGTGGAAGTCGGTTTCAAATTTGGTGAAGAAATAATATCCAAAAGGTGTCAAGATTTTAATAAAACAGACATGTGCGTCCTCCAAACAGAATAATTGGAACTTGTAAGTTTAAATTGTGACATAAATGATTAAGATGAAATTAAAAAAATTAAGCAAGACCAAATGAAACAGTTTAACTTTTATGATTAAAACTTTTAAAAAAAATTTAAAGATTAAACTTAGTTTGAAAACTAACTTTAAAAAAATATATTAAACAAATATGATAACCTACAATGATAATGACATTAAAAAAAGATGAACTTAGAATAATGATAAATCTGTAACAGAGTGATATTTAATTTTAAAAAGATTAACTTGCAAGAAAGAATAAGCAATGATATGATTATTAAAAACTGTAAAGAATCTAATTATTAAAACCACAAGCCACCTGCATAAATCATAAACAAATGTTAAAATAATGATGAAAATAATGAATGAATTATGATGATGCAAAGAAGGAAAGACACCTACAAAGAGAAGCCATTAGAATAATGAAGTAAATGCAACTATTAAAAGAAATAAAAGGAATAATGATAAGATGCCAAAAGAAATGAATAATTAGAAGGAAACAATGATAATACTGCAGGAAAAAATAGAAAAAACATTGAAAGGGGCTGCCAAGGATAGAAAGAGAAAATGCTGCACTAGAGACCAAGGAGAAGGCAGCCTGGGGTGAGCAGGAGAAATCTCATGTGAAGGGAGAGGAACAACTTGCTTGGAGGCTGCGAGAGGGGAGAATGAAATAGAGGAGAGACTCACGTGGGAGGAGAGGAGAGGGAGAGCTATGCTTGGGAGAAAGGGAGAGGAAGGGAGCCCGGGGAAAGGTTACACAGTGAGGAGGAAGCAGGAGATGCTGTGCTGGAGGAGGCAGATGGAAGAGAGCGAGACAGAGGTGAAAGAAGAAAGATATAAAACTATGCTGTGATGAATGCTAAGATAGAATATAAGTTGCGCTGAAAGATTAGTGGATAAGCTGCAAGGTGAAAAGGACAAAAGACTTTCTAATGCTGCGCTACACAATGAGAAAGAAGGGTAAAATCAGCGTGAGGTAAGATAAAGGCTAAAGTGTACAATATACCAAGGTATATGCAGCAAAAAAAGTATTAAGGTTGCGCTAGGATGAAGTTTAAAATCTATGAAGGGAAGGTGAAATGAGATGAGAACTAAGAAGGCTGTACACAGAAGGAGATATATATCAACAACAAAGGAGATAAAGATATAAATAATAATAGAATAATATCCTTGCTAAAGCTAAAATAGATAATAACAGAAACCTGTTGAGATATAAAATGAGAGATGAATGGCAATAAAAAAGATGCCTTTATGCAATAAGAGATAAAATTTAGCCTGCAATAGATGTTAGAGATAGATAAAAAAATAGAGATGCTGAGAATAGAGAACCTGCAATAAACGAATGATATTTAAAGCTACAATAGAGATACATTTAATTTTGAATCCTACAAGAATGTTAGAGCTGAAAAAAAATGTTAGAAATAGAATTTTGAATAAAAATTTGGGAAACCTGCACACAAATTTGATTTTTCCTTAATAAGATTAGTAAAAAAAACCATGAAATAAACTCTCTCAAGAGGTCTCCGAAATTTGGAGTGCTTCAAGATATGGTAGCTCCTTCACCTGTACACTCAAAAATGGATTAAACCAACCTGCTCTGATACCATGTTAAAATAATAACAAAAAAAATAAAGAGAAACAGGAAATTATTTAATTCAATGAGCAGGAGTAAGAAGATTTACCATGAATTAGTGCAAAAACTAGGAGCATTCACCAAAGATTCAAGACACAAGGAGACAAGATTTTGAAGGAGGGAAAGCATGAAAAAACCCCTATGATATAAAGAATGGGAAAAAAATGCCTAAGAATGAGAGAGTGAGAGTGAGAGCCAAGCTCATACAATAATATTCAAGAAGGAGAATCAACCTACTTAGTCTAAGGAGAGAAGGAGAGACATCTCTTTAATAGAGATGAGAGAAAGGAGTTACATGGTAACTCCCATATCTATGTATGCCATATTTCAATAGTGTGTGAGACAAGTGTAGGATTCCTCATAAGGAGGAATAACTAAATAAGAAAATACAAGAAAAGGAATTATCCTCACACTTGTACAAGAAGACAAAAAAGGTGTAGGGATTCCATAAGAATCTTCTACTTACATTAGTACAAGTAAAGATTAAATTCTAACAGTTATGAATTGAAGAACTGGAACAAACAAAGTTTATGTGGTCAGTAAATGATGAGTTTAGTATAAATCGAGATACAGTGAACACGAAGTGAAACATAATGTATACCGAGCATAATGATAACTGAGCAAGGGATTGCCGACACAACAAGGTATTGACTGAGAAATTTAATCAAATAGAGGCTAAATAGAATGATGAGCTGGCAATTGATGATTTTGAGGTAAAATATAAAGTTTTTATTTGATCAAAAGGTTATGAAAATTTGATGAAGATCGGACGACAAAGATTGAAACATATTTTTAACACAATTGTCAAGGATGGTTCAAGCGGAAAAATGAATGACGAAGATTAAGCAGAAAAATATAAGGGATGGAAATTAAATGAGCTATGATGTCTATATAAGAGATAAGATATTCATTATGAATCACACTTTACACCTGATGCGCACATGCAAAGTTTGTGTGTGTTTGATCAAACTGGTTAAAGACAAAACTGAGCATTTTTCTGCAGACATCACCGAGAAATTAGAGGAAAGAGCATTACCGAGCATAACAAGTATGAAATATGAGATGAACTAAAGTGAAAAAATTGATCAGAGGTATTATGTACTTAGCATAGATCTGAAAATCTGCAAAATAGAGTTATATTTGAATCAGATCATTACTGTATTAGTTTAACCATTGTTATAGATAAATATCTTAACCGAGTAGGTCAATCAAATTCTTTATTATGACATTCTAATAAATGTTGAGTGTTTTCTTGTTGACCCCATAGTGAATGCATGGTCAAGAGAGAACTGTTAGTTTTAAATCCTCTAACCAGGTCACATTTAACACTGTGCATTATAACCTTTAATAGAGTTGGCTCTTCACAGAGCTCACTTCAAAAGAGAAAATATTTTGGGTTACCGGTCCCAGGTGGTTTTTCCCTTAGTAGGGTTTCCATGTTAAAAATCTGTGTCAATGTGCATGAATGTTGTGGATTGTTATTTTACTTTACACTTTACTTTATTGACTCAGATCGGTAATCACAATATTAATTTACTGATACTCGCTAAACACTATTGACTAAAGTTTGAGATTACAAAATACATTTCACCAAGTTGAATTATATGTTTGAATTTGTTTTGATATACATATGGAGGAATTTGAGACTGTAGGATAATTTGGGAGATTATTGATTTTAACTGATTCACCCGCCTCTTAGTTATTCTAACACATCTAACTTCAATTTTAGCATTTAATGAACAACAAAATTTTAGTGTTAATTTTATAGGAAACAATATTAAATAATTTTTGAAAAAATTACAAATATAAAATACACTATAAAATATACATTTTATTAGTTTGTATCATTTCAAAATTCAAAATATATAGGTCACTTTATAGTGATCCAATTTAAAAAATTGAATTAGTGTTGGTCATTTCCTTTATAACAGTGTGATAGAGCTTTGTACTTTAACCAAGATACAATGGACTTGTTGGCTAAAGATAAATTCTTCAGGGAAAGATACAATATGAATTTATTATAAGAAAGTATGATTATCGAACTAAAGTGAAACACATCCTTTAAAATGTTGATTACAGTCCACAGTTCTAAACATCTGAAACTAACCTCATTACTGCTCAGTAGCACTTGAAGACCTTTGCACTTACACCACACACTATACACAACCACTTATCCCCTCAAAATGATCTCATACTTTATATATCATCCATAAAAAAACAATAATATTAATTAGGTTGGTCTAATTTAGATGTAACATGTAGGACATAACCAGTCAATCCAAAATACTATCTTGAATACATTTTAGGGGGAATGAAAAATGTGTGAAGGATCACACCATGTCAATACACCATTCTAATACACTTGCAACACCACCTTCATCACCACATGCTACCACATGGTAAAAAATAACTCAAGTCAGCTCCAGAGGATAGAACTAATAAAGCAAGCCAACCAATTAAACTTAAAACATGATGTGGACCTACAAAACACATGTGGATACACAACATAGAATCTTATAGCAATAAAAAAAACATCTTTGATATTTGTAACAATAATATTCAAAGGTGGAGGAATAAAAATCATTCTAGCAATTAGGTACATTATCACTGTATAGACGGACACTCAAAACATCACAAAATCTTCTACGAAAATAATTAGAACTTGAAACATGAGATATATTTTCCTTTTTCTATCTACCAACATCATACTAGAACTGCAAGCCAAAATGAAGCAATGCGAAATAATGCAAACCATATTATTAATACTCTATTTTTTTAATACTATTATTAGAACAATCATACTTAGCCAAATTAAATTTTTAACACTTAAATACCATTTTAATACTCTATAAATGACATGAATCATCCAAATACGCCATCTCTTATCATCATTATAAGTCTCCATATTAATGACATCACCTACGTAATAGTTCGATACAATACCTCAAAAACAATAGGTACATAATTGAACTCATACTTTTGGATACTTCCAAATGTCATAACACAATAGGTTGATATCAATGACAACAATAATACATATTTTCAACAATCTCCCCCTTTTTCATTGATGGAAACACTTGCACCATCTCTACATGACTCCCCTTTGACATAAAAGATGAAGGACATTGTCTTTACATCATTGTACAACCACTACATTACTTATTTTTCTCTTTATCACTCCCCCTAACTCAACACTTCATATCTACAACACTTATTTATCATTGAATCACTCTCCTTATACAATATAATAATTTATCTTTGCAATATACTCCCGTTGTAATGAATCTCTATTCCATTATCTTCATCAACTACCCTTAGGGTATAAACAAAATTATGTGCTACTGAACTCAATAATTGTACTTCAAAACTTTACATATCGACCGCATATGAATAGAAAAAAAATTCTTATTGGCGAAATTGGGCAACTCATTTTGGTAGGTGTAGGAGACCCTGATGAGTAACTTTGAGATGTGCCTATGTGGTTTTACACTCATCTCCCACCAAGGCCAAAAGGTGCATTGACATTCAATCTTCATAACAAGATCCTCTACATTATTTATTGAATTTGGAGCCTTGACGTCCTATTTCAAATGCTTTTGATTCTTTAAATAACGTCACCAATCCAATGATTTTTAGATCAACTACATCCCTTAAATGAAAAAAATGTTTCTTGATTTTGTCCTTGATCTACTAATAGATTTAATTGCATATAAAGTTGGTCTATCTAGATTCTTTTGGTGTCATCCACTTCATTATTTAAGTCAATTGAATTTGTCATTTGCACAATTTGTGACTCTATCAAGTCAATCTAATATTTTACACTCTTCATTGATACTAGCCACAAGTGGAAAAAATTGTACACCACAACTAATTCATTACAACATTTTTCAAAATCTTTGAGGCTCTCTTATAGTCAAATATGTGCATTTGCATATTTGTTCACCAAGACTTCCAACCTTTTATCTTCAATATTATTCTCCACATATTTTAGTATAATAATTTCTAATTCAAAAGCATGCTCCTTAAAACTATCAAGCAACATCTACATATATTATGCATTAGAAAATGATGCATCAACTTGTATCTCTGGAAGGCCTTCATATAAGAACTTCACTATATCTTAAACATGCTTAGTACTCTACAAGTAGGATTTGACAATCTCCTTGTGGGTAGAGTGATGAAGGATATAACCAAGATGAAGCTTGTGTAATAGAGTCAATTAGGAGAGGTCTACTTGACCTAGTGACATTGGAACTTGCAACACCTATATGGAAACATCCATTTTGAATTGTATTTATAGACTTGAGCAATCAGAAATTAAATATTTGGAGAGTCTAGAAGATTGACCACATAGAATATCATTCTCCTCTTCATGAGAATTCTTATCCCCATACTCCTTCTTTGGGCTCTTCTCCTTATGGTGATTCTTCTCTTCTCTCATATTCAAACTCTTTTGTATATCCTTTTATTCATCTTAAGTCTTCTTTGGACCTATCTCAACATTTGTAGCTTTCATATTCTCTAGAATGACATCAACGCTTACTATTATGTCTAAACATAGTGCCAAGCCTTCTTTAACTTCAAGTCCAACATCACTGGTGATTACACTAGAATCTCCAAGGGAGCATTAATCTACTCATAACTTTGAACAAAATGGCTAGAAAACTACTATAACTTATGGACAACAAAATCATCAATTCGCTGAACCTTGGAATGGCATTAGAATTATTATTTATAGACATCATATCTACCTGAAGAACTCAACCTACACAAGCTATTTACATTAAATTACAATATAAACAACTATTACTACCTGCACTTCAGGATCATCTTACTATATACAATCCTTTAAGAAGACAAGAGGGGAAAGAAGGCAAAAATCTCTGGAAAAGCCACTATCAAGAAAAGTGCCTTTGTACTTTTAGACATGATAGTGCATCCTGAATGAATTGGGCCATATGCCCTCATTAATGCACTTCTGGTTCTTGGTCGTCGAGTGGTACTTTGTACGCTAGATATTAAATTCTAGAACAATGCCTTGGAAATTGGGAGACATCTACAGTGAACTTTCTGGTCAACAGTGACTCATCGATCCATAAAGGTCTATCCCATGTCTGAAAACAAATCTTGGGCAGTGATTGGTCAGCTCCGGAGGAACTGTCAACACTTATCACTGTAAAGAATACAAAGTTAAGGACCCGTAATTCTGAGCTCTGGGAGCTTGCACTCAAAGAATAAAAGAATAGCCAAGTAAAATTTCCATAGGAGGAGGGATCCCCAAAGTCCAGGAAATTATATTGACCCTTGTATTTCTCATATGCTTTCAGAATTTGAAGTACACCCTCCTCTTCCACGTCCTTCAAACAATCTTGATGATCGACTGAGCTCTCGAAGTGATCGTCAGCGTCCTCAACCTTCTCCTTCAAATCTGCATCCACCTTGGCAGCATCTTGGGACTTGACTATCATCAGGGCTCTGTAGGGCCGAAATTGGACTTTGAATATTTCATCGAATTTGCTCAGTATAGTATCAACTGGAGTATAAGTCCCGGGGTTGAGGGGATCAACCGATGTAAGTTCTTTGATAAATGCAACATATTGATCTAGTGGGGTCTGGACCGCCCAAATTTTTTCCTCCATAACCCTTACCAGTTGCTTTCCCACAATGACTTTGAATGCAAGTCTAGAGTACTGGGTCTTGAAGAACCCATATGACTCATCCCCTAGGATGCTTGTCGTTGTCACACCGTCTTACCCGAGATTCGGGATTTCCACTAGGGTGTCCCTCCATTCTTCATATTTTTTAGTCTCTCTACCATCGGGGAATGATGGCTTCCAATTGGTTTACTATGTCATGTGTGTGGAAGAAATTGGAGAGAGATTCAAACAGAAAAATTCTTACCGCCCCAAATTGTTGGGCCATCCAGTCGTAAACAACCAACACTTTTCTTTTCATGGTCCTTAGTGCATCAATATCACCCTAAGGAAGTGATATTCCAGACATTGAAGGTTCATGTGTTTCAAAATAAAGGGGGTGTACTAACTCTGTTTGGAGCTCTAGAAGATTTTCATTTGCATCTTTCAGCTCATTCACCTTTCGGGACTTCTTTTCGTACCAGGCGTGGATAGCCTGGATTGCCTTGTTCAGGAGGTCTAATTCTCCTTGTTGGTTTCTTCTGCTTAGAGGCACCTCTGTGATCATATATTCTTCAACAAAAACCTCTGAGTCTTCTTTTCCTTCTGGTGGGACCGCTATCATTGCCACCACATTTCCATCTGGGTCCCTTCGAGTGTTATGAAGGGTGTGAGCCCTTTTGGAATTTTTTTGTACCTGGGCTTCGGACAACATTTTAGCTTCTGACAATGGAGCCATTAATGTCACATGAGCCTTTCTTCTCGGGGATTCCACTAGCCACTATGGCAAGGTGACTGGCCTGCTCATCACCATCCTCGAGCTTGAGGTATCCTTGAGGTTCTTCTTAGGCTTGCCTTTTGATGCATTTCTATCTATGTTGCTGAGGCCTTCACTTGTACTCCCTTTCTCCTTTTCTGCACCATCTCCTGACATATTCTCCGTTGGTGGGCTAGATGGTGGTGGGTGTAGAGGCAAATCATTCAAATCTACATGTTGAAACATGGTAGTAACCTCGTCGGCCACTGCATCGGGAGGTGTCAATTGGCCTTGGTCACCGATCAGACTTTGGATCACTGCATAGGAGGGCACGATTATTCCCAAAGGTCCAATTTCCTCTTCTGCCAACAATTTATCCCTATCCCTTTAACTTTTCTACTATTTTCCTAGCATCCTTTCTTCTTCGGTTTCTTCCGGTCGGGATTCATCCTCTTTTTCTTGTGTCATCCTTCCTTCGGCCTGTGTTGCTTCTTCTTGTGTGGGAACTTGAGTCTCCTATTCTGTTATCTCCTCCTCTATCTTATCCACCATACAATGTAGTTCCCTTAGATCACCCATCGGGAAGAGGTCATCAACGTTGATCTGTGTTATCTCTGGAGGATCCTCTAGAGGATCTTATTTATCAGAGGAGGAGGAGAGAACCTCAACCTTGGGAATTCTCATTGACTCAAGACCTAGGTCTCTATTTTGTGGAGCCCACTTTGTATTCTATTTCTTTCTCCCCTTGAGCGTCACCCCAGGGTCCACGACTGTTGTTGTCTCTTCGATCTCTTCTTCGCATGTCACGCTTAGAAATGTGGCCAGAGAAAGGGACTCTCTTAGGATGTAGGAGGTCATGTAGAACTTGTTCTCCCCTGACCTTCCTCATCTATAAGTCTATATTCTTGGCAATAATGTCATCCCAGTAAAAATGTGCCTTATTGGTGGTCATATAGTATAAGTGTAGACACCTTAAAATGGACAGACTTGGGACTTTACATCAAAAACACTAATTGTCATCTATTAATTAATTATTTTTTAATCATTAATTAATATCTATTTCCTTCTAAATTCATTCCCAAATCATCTAATCAAATCCCCAAAATTAATTAAATAATTAATTTTATTTAATTAAATAACCTTAATTGATTAATCTCCATTAATTAATTAAATTCAATTTCCTAAAGTTTAAATTTAAATATTTAAACTTATTAATCAATTCTTCTAATTAAATTAATTTAATTTCATTCAATACTTCAATTCTTAATCCAAAAAGAATTCAATTGTCTCACATGTTGAATACTTTAATTATAAAAATGAATTAAATATTCAATTAAATCCTTTCTTGGTGTTCAAAAAGATAACTCTTAATCATATCTCTAATTACATGGGTTTCTCCACCCACCTCTTCAGTTCAAAAAGGTAACTCCAAATTACCTCTTCAGTTCTAAAGGTAACTCATAATTAGCTGTTCAGTTAACCAAACTCTATCTCCTCTCTCCTAGTTGAAGAGGTGGAGTTTATTGATGGCTTCTCTAGTTCTCTTTGATCTCAACCGTTCATCCTCCTATCTCTGGGATTGATCTCAACCGTTCATATCATTCTCATTTTCTATATAATAAACCCTTCATAACCATTTGAAGGATCCATGATTTCAAGCTCACGTGTGCCATTACTCTATCAGAATGGTTCAAGCATCAAGCCATCTTGCGATCAAAGATTCAATATCATATTCTCGATGCTCCCAAGTCATAGACGCTGCCCACACCAATACTAAGCATCACACAAAAAAATTTCAGAAGGAGTAGAGAGAGACAATAGAAGATTTGAGCCTTGTTGATTTGCATTCATTTATTTGTGTACCTCCTTTATTGCTTGTTATTTTATTGATTCATAGTTTCGTTATTAGTAGTTATTTGATTGATTTCCCCTATTGCAAATCAATGCTACTAACCCTCGTAATTGAGGGGTTACAGATTTTGATCCCGCATACATTTTGGTGAACACGACGTGAATCAAACAACCCAAATATCACTTGTAGACAATAAACAAAACCTTTTGGCCTCGGCCGTATGGTTGCATAATTATTTTTTCATGTTTTTCTCGATATACTTGTAATTTCACAATCGCTGGTATTTTACCGCAATTGATGGAGGATTGCCACAATCGTTTGGTTTATTGTCGTAATTGTTGTAAGGGTTTCATAATTATTTTTTGTCACTATTCAAGACTCTTTTTTCTTGCTCTGTGTCACAATTGATTGATATGTGCCGCAATTGACACTAGTTTACTGTAATTGTACAAAGTTTACTGCAATTGATCGATCCGTTCCGCAATCGATAACCTCTGCCGTAGTTAAAAATGCTTTGCCATAATTGACAGAATATTGCCACATCTAATAGAAATTTACTGCAATCAATAGAAGATTTCCGCAATTGATAGAATTATTGCAAATCTAATTGAAAATCACTATTTTTCTGTCATAATCTGATTGTTTTGTCTATTTTCTGCAGGATTGATCAATGACAAATGGCCAAAAGGGTAATCAGACGCATCCCAGGTGCTAGATCGCTAAGAGAAGCCATAAGAAGGACCACTAATTACCAAATGCAAAAAATATCCATCTTAGCCATCTCAGTGAAAGATCAAAGCAAAGCATACGACAAATATCTAGATTATATCAAACATTTCACAACTAAGTACAAGGTCACAATTAGTCTTAGCGGTCTTAACAATTTTGGAGTTGTGGGTTTTTATTTAATTCTTAATTAGACACTTTTTGGTACTAATCACATTTGTTAACAGCTTGTGGCGAGGAGAAGTTTAACAAAGAAACTAAAATTAACTCACTTGTCATTTTAGTTCTTAAAAAGAACATTGCATGCAAATGTCTTTGGTGCACTTGCACAATTTGTCAGATTAAAAACCTTTATACTTTTTAGAAAGATCTTTCAGGGGAATGCACTTCTTCCTCGAAGAATGATCTCAAATCGTTAATCCTTCCGATCGGTATATAAACAAGATGCGAACCAAAGGTCTATTTTATATCTAGCCAAGCTTGGGTGAGGTGTGTTGATGATAGTCTAGATCGGGAGAAGTATCCCTAAGTAGCCAGCATTGTCAACTAGGCTCTTAAGTGAGTCACACATGTACAAATCGATTGGATAGACACCACAGACCCTACTACAACCTTGTTAAAATAGAGGCCAACCCGATTCACCTTTGAACAGATACCTTATTATAGTGCAAGGGGTTGCAAAATTTCCCCCCAAGATTCCCAACATATGTGTTCCAGGGTATTTTGTTAGTGAAATATATCTTCATTATCACGGAAACAATATCTGGCAATGGAAAAAATATGGGTGCCTACGTCATGGACCTTCATGTCCTAGTAGTGTGACACTTGTTGTGTGAGCTAACAAATATTCAGGCATTGGGCCTATAACATTGTATTTGAAAGACAATTTTGCCTTAGATTAATCTATTTGTCCTTGTGTCAAAACTTGTGCTAGATTACAAAACACATTGTCCATTGTAATTGTTCTTTGACCAGTCTCCAAAATGCAAAACATACATCAAAACTATCAAAATGAGTCCAACGTGTTAAAGTCTAAGGTGTCAATATCAAAACCCTATTTTGCAAATCAGAAGCCTTGTTCCTAAAAATCAATTTTATCAGATAGTGAAACCAATTTGAATTTTTTGTTTGAGACTGTCTCCCCTTTTTCAGAATTGCCCGCATTCTACCGCAATTGATGGAATTTTGCCGCAATCATCCTTTTTATTGCCACACTTGACTATTTTACTACCGCAATCATTGAAAGATTATTGCAAGTAGCCTATCACTTTACCGCAGTCGGTGGAGGTTTGCCACACTTGACCAGAGACTTTAAAACACCTGTTTTTTCCTAAAAACCTTGAAAAGACTCCTCATTATGTGTAAAAGGTCAGTGTCTATCCCAAAAAAATATGAAGAACATTGTGTGAATCTCTAAACTTTAAATATCATCAGTTCTTTGAAAGCACAATTATTGTCCAAACATTGTTAGTTCAAAAGTTCAGGCTCGAAATATCTTGATCGCGTTATCTCAAAATCATCATATCTCTATCAGTGACTTTGTCCTAGGAAATAGTAAAGAATCATATCCTTATATCACCAAGTCTTTGAGATCAAGATAAATGAACAGCTGTCCGTAGAATTACCCTTGTCCAAACATAACTTGAACTCTCCTAGAAAGGTTATCCTTTTATGTTTTCTTTATATCACTTGTTTTAGTCACAAAATCTGGACAACACTATGTCTCACACACCTTATGGAGACCTTGCACTAGGTCAAAGGGTAAAAATCAACCTGATGACTCTTATATAAACTGATTTCCCCCTTGGGAACAAGAGCAAGAGCACGACCCTTTCAAAAATACCAGTCCTGCTCTTTTCATTGAGAATCCCTGTAGACCAACTTTGTTCCATGATGTCACAAAGGAGGAGCTCAAAGACATAGAGTAAGATGCCTATTCTACACAGGTTGTTGAAATTGTTGTAGAGATAAATCCTGAACATTTCTTAGCCATGTTGATTAATAAGGGAGTCAAACTCCCTGTTGAATTCAATGTGTCAACTATATGGCCCGAGAACCCTCTTGCAAGTCAAAACACTACTCGACCCTCTCAAACGAAACTTGTGATATCCCAAATATTTCCATCTTTGATGACCACGACATCAGTGTAGACTGTGTCCAATCAGACTAGCTCCACAAATCAAGCTAGCATGTCTTCCATGCAAAGCATGAAAGGTTCCCAACTAAGTGCACCCATGGTCACTAGTGTTCCTCAACCCTCGACCTCATGGCCTTTTCAGTCAAGCTCTCATGCTATGTCCTCAATCCCACCAACAAGAAGCAACCCATTTGTGACTGTTTCGCTGCTACAGTCAGTCCCTGCAAGCCTTGGGCTCAATACCTTGCTCCCACAGGGGTCCATCTATGCGGGTCAAACTTTTATTCAATGCCCACCCAAGCTTACTCCTTTTCTCTTACAGGGACCACAACAACCCCAACAAAAACAACCTCAACCCCAACAACAACAACCCCAGCTTTAGCAACAACAACCCCAACAACAAACAAAACAAAATCAATCTTGGGCCAATCACATGCCCCAATATCAAAATCACATGTTGGGGAACCAATATCAAGTCCCAAGGACTAGATCTATGTCCCAACACAAGGGACACAAAGGCACAACCTCATACCTAATACAACACAGAGGAACAATGTTACCAATAATCCTCAATCTCAGAAGAACATGCTAATCCAAAAAGTGCAGAGTCTTCAAACCCAAATGATGGACATGCAAAATCAAGGGCAATCCAAATCCTACACCACAGAGGATTTATACCCATACCCCTTTGATTATTCTTTGCACATGTCTCTATTTCCCACTCACTTCTCGGTACCCAAATTTGACAAGTACAGGGGCATCACCAACCCCGTTGAACATATCTGAGAAATATTTGCTAGTTGCATCGAGGTCGCACATGATGAGACATACTTAATGTGACTATTCCCACAAAGCTTAGTCAGACCAGTAATGGAATGGTTCTCACACTTACCTCATGGCATTCTGTTTTGGGGTGAGTTGGCCAAAAAATTCATTTCTCACTTCCATCAAAATATCGAGCGCAAGGTCAGCATCAAGGACTTCTGTGACATCAAACAAAAAGATGGAGAGTCCTTTGTAAAATTCCTACAAAGGTGGAGGAACACTACAAACAGAATCACGTATGGCATACCCAAGAAAGACCTCATAGCCATGTTCTTTGACAATCTGATTCCAGATATGTCATTTACAATAGAATTGTAGCTAGCTCCAAACTTCAAGCAACTCATTGAATGAGGAGTTCACTGTGAGAAAAACCTGGTCAAATGGGGTATCATTGCAGATCCTACCTAGACAAACACAAACAAAACTGGAACAAATAAAGCTAAATGGTGGAACAAAAATAAAAATGTCACCAGTGACAGTGTCATTGATGTAAAAATGGTCAACTATGCCCAACCAAAGGTGTCACTATAAGGAGTACCTACGACCAACCCAAAACTGATGGTGCCCCCTCAACAAGTGCACAATCAAAATCAACTACCCCATGTCCAAGCGGCCACTGTGTCAAACAATCAACCACAGACACAACACACACCATAGTTTCCATTTCCAAAATGATATTACACACCATTAGGGGAGTCGATAGAATCAATCTTCAGAAAGCTGATACAATCCAACAATATCACTCTTCCTCAAATTAGAGAATATGAATATGGTGCAATCAAACCAAAGTGGTACAATGATAATCATTTCTGCGAATTTCATCAAGTAAAGGGACACAAAACACCCAACTATTATTGATTAAAAAATGCCATCCAAGATCTGATTGACACAGGGGTCATCGATGCCACCAACACCCAAACAAATGGCACCATTGATCATACAATATTTGATGACACATTCAATGATCACAATAAAGGGAAATCCTTCAGGTCTGGTGGATAGTCAAAACAAGTGAACTACACTTATTCCAACAATGACAACACTATCAACTTCATAAATCCTTTAGATAGCCATGTGGCTACTATTACTATCAGATTCCAAGGTGCTAAATGTGCTGTAACCATGTGTTGTACAAAATTTGTCTTGCAAGGAGTGCCTTCCACATATGCTATACTAGTTAACCCTCCTACAACCTCTAATCCACAGACAAGCCTCATGGATCAGCTAAAGCGCATGCCTGCCCAAATATCCATGTTTGACCTTTTATGCATATCCCCACAGCACAAGCAAGCCCTTGACTAAGCACTTCAAAAAGCATCTATCCCAAGGGACATAACCCCTAAAATTTTCCAAACAATGGTGAACCACATAGCGGCCAACTAACATGCAACCTTCACAGACCATGATGTGCCACAACACAAGCCTCTGCACAATGATCCCTTGCACTTGCTCATCCAGGTTCACAAACATTCAATCCATAGAGTCCTCATTGATGGTGGAGCTAGATTAAACATTTGTACTTTGAAGGTAATCAAACACTTGGGCTACTCTGATTCTAGTATTGATGTCACAAGGAGAATCAATATCAGGGCCTACAATGAAGAAGAAAGGTCTTCCAAGGGAATTATCATACTACCATTCCAGATAGGTCCAGTTGTCAAGAACACCCCCTTCTAGATCCTAGACCTATGGGATACAACATGTTACTGGGAAGACCATGGATCCATCAGATGCAAGCTTTACCCTCCACATATCATCAGTGCATCAAGTTCCCATACTAGGGGGCAGAAATCATGATTGAAGGAGATCCGAACCTATTTCAATACTGTAACACTGTCAAAAGTAGTACTGACAGCCAAGTTCCTTTAAACCAAGTGGCAAGTATCCCTTCCACCTCGAATTCAATTCCCAAGGATGTTATGAGAAGAGCAGGGAAAATATCCATTACTAACAAAGGATATGGTGAATACAGCTATGAGGAAGCTTTGACTATCACCAACATGCCTCAAAGCCCAAGGTCATATGACATGCCACAACCAGTGATCATGACTGAAAGCCCAGAACTTGTTTTGTTCAGATGTCCACGCACCACCTTTTTCAAGTGGGGAGACATTGCAGAAGAGAACCCTTTTGATCTATATATTAACACATGGTTTTATCAAGACCCACAAGACACACTTCAAGCACCCATACCCATGTCAACATATGGAGCCAACTACACAATGCTGCAATGGTTTGGGTATGATGGTACGACTAGTCTAGGGGAAAGACAACAAGGTCTAATGGAACTGTCTTTACTGCCAACCCAAAGAAATAAGAGAGGGTTAGGCTATGGGAAAAATATAACTAGTCCTACCACCTGAGACATACCCATTGATCAAGAACAAGTAATAGAGTTACACTGGGGGAAAAACCTGGAACATGCTTTGATTAGTAATATACTCCTACAGTTATTTCCATCTGAAGTGGGAACATCTTACTCCCGATTAACCCTTAACCAAGCGATCCAAGATAACGAGGAAAGTGAGACATCCGATGAGAATTCTAGTGAAACTGATTCCCATGTGTACGAGTGTAGATCCATCCACAATTCCAAACCATCTATCCCAGACTATTCCCCTTAGTTAGTCAGCACTATACACCTTGAGGACATGTTCTACCAATTTACCATAGAAGACCAACCATGCATCGATAAGCATATCGATACCAATTCCCTAGGTGGTGCATCCACATTACATTCCTAGTTCATCAGAACCATCACCATTATCCCTTTCAACCAAACAAAGTCATCCCACCATGAGGACCTATGTCTAGTACACCCAGAACTGATAGAAGGGGATCAACGAGGACAACCTGATATAGATCTCTTTGAAAATGATGAGGATATCATAGAATTCATGGGACTCAGAGAGGGAATGCCATTAGGGGACCACAAGGTAGATTTCTCTATTGACCTAGACAGATCAACATATTTTGGGGAGGAAGCTCCTCTTTCTAGTCAAAAAAGCAAAATAAAAAGAAAAAAAGAACAGTTAGTAAGTGAAAACTGCAAGGCGCTTACTGACACAAAAAATGAAAAAAGACAAAAAAATACATATCTTCTAGTGAAAACCTCACTAAGGTGCTAGAGGATGGAAAGAGGGACCTCCTCCCCTTGATAGAGGAAAAGACATCATTGCTAGCTGAGGAAACTGAAGAAGTCAACTTAGGTGATGAAAAGAACCAAAGGAATATCTACTTGGCAAAATCACTCACTCCAAAGGAATGAGAACAATTCATTAGCTTCTTCAAAGAAAGGAAAATTAACTTCACATGCTCCTACTCAGACATGACAGGCCTAGATCCAGAGCTTGTGTTACATCATCCTTTGTTGTTACCAAACGCCAAACCTGTCAAGCAGAAATTGAGAAAGATGCACCCACATGTTGCATTACTAGTCAAAGAAGAGTTGAAGAAAATTCTAGATGTTGGATTTATACGATCAATCCCATAAGAAAAATGGATATCTAATCTGGTACTAGTAACCAAACATAGTAGTCAGATCCATATTTACACAAATTTTAGAGATCTAAACAAAGCTTTTCCCAAGGATGACTTTCCTTTACCTAAATCGACATGATAGTAGATCTCATAGTAGGACATAAGATGCTATCACTCATGGATGGATTTTTAGGATATAATCAAATAAGGATTACACCAAAATACCAACACAAAACTACTTTCACATGTGCCTAGGGCACTTACTGTTGGAACGTCATTCCATTTGGTCTAAAAAATATGGGAGAAACATATCAAAGGGCCATGAAAACTATCTTCCATGATCTCATTCACAAAACAATGGAGGACAATGTAGATGACATACTTGCCAAGTCAATGCTTATAAAAGATCATCTACAAGTGTTGGGACCCATATTTGATAGAATGTAAGAATACAAAGTCTGACTTAATCCAAAAAGTGTGCATTCAGGGTCACCATAGGGAATCTCTTAGGATTCATTATGTCACATCGAGGCATAGAGGTAGACCCAGAGAAATTCAAAGAAATATCGGACATGCCACCACCGACTAACCTAAGGCAACTAAGGGGTTTACAGGGTAGGCTTCAATCCACCAAGCAATTCATAGCCCAATTAGCAGACAAGTGCCATCCATTCCAACATATACTACATAAGGATGTGAAATTCATATGGACAGAACAATGCAAACAAGCATTCCAAATATTCAAGGACTATCTACTCAAGTCTCACATATTGGTGCCACCCGTTCAAGGAAAGACATTAATTCTATAAAACTCAGCAACTGAGTTAGCATTAGGATTACTCTTAGCGCAACATGATGACCAAGGCAAGGAGAGAGTTGTCTACTATCTTAGTAGAACCTTGGTAGGCTATGAGATCAACTATTTTCCAATTGAAAAATCATACCTACCAGTAGCCTTTTCTTTCCAGAAGCTAAGGAATTACACGTTGAGCCACCAAACCAAGTTGATAGCACACATTGATCCCTTGAAGTATTTACTGAGCAAAGTGGCATTGACAGGAAGGCTCACAAACTGGGTGATGATCCTAAGTGAATTTTATATATAATACGCAGACATAAAAGACATCAAAGGGCAAGTCATTGCGAATCAACTAGCAGAGGCACCCATACAGGATCATCAGCAAATCATATTCGACTTTCCAGATGAGTCTATTCTTATAGTACAACTAATAGTAGATATGTGGCAACTATAATTTGATGGGTCATGCACGAACCATGGTGCAGGAGTAGGGTTAGTACTCATTACCCCAAATACTGATGCAATCCAAAAATCTTTTAGACTCAACTTTCCATGCACAAACAACATAGCCGAGTATGAAGCTCTAGTTATCAGAGTAAAAATGGCTATACAGTGGAGAATCAAGAACCTCAAAGTCTATGGAGATTCACAGTGATTCATCAGCCAAGAAAATAATGATTATATAACAAAAGATGAGAAGCTAATCACATACAGAGAGTAGATGGACAGTTTTCACACTAAATTCCATTTCATCATCTTCGAGCAAGTATCAAGAGTTCAAAACAAAGCAGTAGATGTGATGGCTACCATAGCATCCTTGATCGATATTCTAGGCAACAAAACCAGATTCCAATTTCTGGTAGAGAAACTCATGATACTATCACATCAAGCACCAATCAAAAAATCAACGTGTGTCCTTGTTGGTCCTAAAACCCCATGGTACCATGATGTGTACAATTATCTCCAAAGTAGTGTCTTACCTCTTGACTTGTCTAGGAACCAAAAGAAGTCCCTCATCAGCCAAGCCTCTAGGTACACCCTGTAGGATTTCACAAATGTGCAAATCCACAGCAAACCAAGATCACCTGCAAGCAAAATACCGAAAGCTGTAGAACAACCTGTAAGAGAGAGAGAGAGCTAGGGTTTGAGAATCTCAGCGGAGTGAGAGTAAAAATGTATATCTCAAAAGAATGAACAATAATTACAAAAAAGCGGCTTATAAGGTGAGAAACCCTAAAGCCGGAGAAA
>MU228505.1:2891265-2909028 GCA_018584345.1 Thuja plicata
ATTAATAAACATATTAATTATTATGCACCTAAATGACAAGCTTAAGTGTAAATAGAATAATAGCGACCTTTAATAATTAAATCAGATAGACTTAATTATAAAGGTAAAATGACTATTACTCTAACACACCCTTCTTGCTAGTACGCTATATAAAATAAGTCTAGATGGAATTCTATTATGATGTCTCACTACCACAGAATCCCAGAGAGCTTTGTACGAGGTACATGAAGGAATTTGTGTAACCCACACAGGTGGAAATAACTTAGCAAAGAAGATCATCCAAATGGGATTCTAATGGCCCATAGTAGAGACATAAGCAAACAAGTATGTGCAAAGGTGTAGACAATGTAAGATTCATGGAGACCTCATCCATGCACCAACCCAAGAACGCAAACCCATCACTTCACCATGGCCATTTTCTATGTGGGGATTTGACCTAGTGGGTAAGATTACACCAACCTCATCTAATGGACATAAGTACATCATTGCAGCAATGGATTACTTTACTAAATGGGTGGAAGCCATTCCTCTCACTTACATCACTAGAAATCAAATCTCCATGTTCATACTCAACAACATCATCTGTCGGTATGGAATCCCTCAAACCATACTAACAGATCACGGTACACCTTTCCAAAGTTAAGATGTTGAAAATATTTGTGAGAAGTTCCAAATCAAACAAGGTTTATCTTCCTTCTACTATCCCCAAGGGAATGGTCAAGCTGAAGCAACAAACAAAACTCTACTGAAGATCTTGAAGAAAATAGTCAATGAATCAGGGCGAGACTGGCATTTATAGCTTAGTCCCACACTATGGGAATACAAAACTAGCATAACAACACCTACATGAGCCACTCCTTTCTCACTAGTATATGGATCAGAGGCAGTCCTACCCTGAAAAGTGGAAATCCCATCCCTGAGAATATCATTGAAGAACCTCATTTGAGATGAAGACTACAAAGTAGCAAGGCTCTGTGAACTAGAACTACTAGACGAAAGAAGAAAAAATGCACTCAACCTCTTACAAGGTTATCAGAATCACCTTAGAAGGAACTATCACAAGAAGGTGATGCTATGAACCTTTAAGGTAGGAGACCTCATCCTTATGGATAATCAAAAGAACCAAGCAGAGAGAGTGAAACCAGGAAAATTTGAGCCTAATTGGCTAGGACCTTATGTCATTTTCACATCTTGCAATAGTGAGGCATACAACCTGGAAACACTAGAAGGAGATCAGCTCCCAGGATACATCAACAACATGCACCTCAAGAGGTTCTATGCTTGAGGACTCAAGGATAAGGCATTTATCTACATTTCCAGAAAATACCAAAAAAAATAAAAAAATAAAAAAAGGTTACCTTGGTGAAAACCTAGCAAACAAGCGCCTTGGCGACAAAAAAAAAATAAAAAAATAAAAA
This sequence comes from Thuja plicata, assembly GCA_018584345.1. Taxonomy (NCBI): domain Eukaryota; kingdom Viridiplantae; phylum Streptophyta; class Pinopsida; order Cupressales; family Cupressaceae; genus Thuja; species Thuja plicata. The sequence goes on from MU228505.1 coordinate 2,892,684, forward strand.
TCAAAAGTAAAAAGAAACAGAATCACTCTCTTAGTGAAGACCTGGAAAACAAGCACTATTGAGCAGGTACCTTGGTGATAACCTGGCAAACAGGCACCAAGTGTTCAAATCCAGCTTCACCATCAATGACAAAGAACAAAGCTTGAGCACCTCGCATGCAAGACTGGCTGGCCAAGCTATTTTCAGAAGCACAATCCCCTCTGAGCATCAACACTTATCTATGGTTTGTACTGGTCCACCAAACTAGGGGAAATTCTAAAGGCCTTAAAAAATCCCAAAAAATCTAAAAACTCATCAAAATCCTAAAAAGATCAAAATGTCTTGAGAAAATCAATCTTCATAAAAAAACAATAAAAAAATTGCAAAAATCTCAAAGAAAGAAAACCAGCTCGATTATCAACAAAGAAAAAGGGCGATAAATCCAAATCAATTAAATGTCAAAACCATGAGCTTTGTGAATCAACAATGGGCCCATATGACACAACTTTATTAGCTATCAAATCTATCAACAAGAAAACTGGCGATCAAGCCAATCAATCAATGTCAAAACCATGTGCTTTGCAAATCAGCTTTGGGCCCATCTAACACAGCTTGATCAGCTATCCACAATGATCAAATTCAATCAATCAATCAATCAATCAATCAATCAATCAGTCAATCAACAAAATCAATCATCTTTCACAGTGATGGATACACTCAAAACCAAACAAATCAGTCTTATATGAGTCATCTATTACTGAAACCAGACATAATCAAGCATTAGAGAATCAAGTCAATCAAGAGAATCAAGATGAATCAAGGAACAAATAAACTGTTGACTAGGTCAGTCATCAGTCAGATGTCAATCTATCTTTTGCGGTTATGTTCTTACGCTACTCCAGGATCCACCAAGTGAGGAGAGTAGCTATGATAGATCATGACCTTATTTTCTTTGATTGATGTTTTTGGAATGTTTCATTTCATTTTTGGGGAAATGATGATTTAGGATAAATACAGTAGGCGTTGTCACTTATTTGGCAGCCGCGCAACTCCACAATCTGAGCTTAATCCTGGGAATTGGACAAACCTTTTTCTGTTATCGGCTTGTTTTGTTACCAATAGAATCATAGCGGTATCCAGATGGTCTGATATCTGGGTGCATTGGATTCCTATCTTGGTTTTTTCTTTTTTTGGATTGTTCAAAGAGTATAGCGATATCCAGATGGTCAATATCTGGGTGCATTTGGCTCTCTTTCTTTTCAAAATTAGAGATCATAGCAGTATCCAGATGGTCAATATCTGGGTGCATTTGGATCTCTTTCTTTTCAAATCAGGGAAAATAGCGGTATCCAGATGGTTAATATCTGGGTGCACTTAGTTTTGTTTCTATTCAATCTCTCTACTCCTTCCAGTTATCAAGAGATCATAGAAATATCCAAATGAGCAATATCTGGGTGCATTAGATGCTCTTTGATTTTCATAATAAGGTGCAATGATGAAAAAAATTAGAAACTCGTCAGCGACTTGGGTCACCCATCCTATTCTATCAGTCTAAATCTATCAATCAATTCCAGAGCTAACTTCACACTAACATTCATCTAACTAACACATGCATTTACTCAGATATTTTGTGCATAGTAGATTGCATTCATTTATTGCATTAAAAAAAATCCAAAACATGTGCATAGTAGATCATATAATCAATGCATCCATCATCAATAACATCATAACTAACATAGGAATGCATTCATCATCATCATATAATGATTCATATTTTCAACAAATTAATGCTCATCTAGCGCATTTTATATGCTTAATTTGTTGAGGGGGCATATAGTCCACCTACTGTCACTGGGGAAAGCTGGGGCAGGATCAAATCTGAATTTTTTTTGACACAACTTGATGAATCACATTGTATCAAAGAGGGGCAAATGTAGACACCCTAAAATGGATAGACTTGTGATTTTACATTAAAAACACTAATTTTCATCTCTTGATTAATGGTTTTTAATCATTAATTAATCATCTATTTCCTTCTAAATTCATTCCCCAAATCATCTAATCAAATCCCCAAAATTAATTAAATAATTAATTTTATTTAATTAATTAACCTTAATTGATTAATCTCCATAAATTAATTAAATTCAATTTCCTAAAGTTTAAATTTAAATATTTAAACTTATTAATTAATTCTTCTAATTAATTTAATTTAATTTCATTCAACAATTCAATTTTTAATCCAAAAAGAATTCAATTGTCTCACATGTTGAATACTTTAATTATAAAAATGAATTAAATATTCAATTAAATCCTTTCTTGGTGTTCAAAAAGATAACTCTTAATCATATCTCTGATTACGTGGGTTTCTCCACCCACCTCTTCAGTTCAAAAAGGTAACTCCAAATTACCTCTTCAGTTCTAAAGGTAACTCATAATTAGTTGTTCAGTTAACCAAACTCTATCTCCTCTCTCCTAGTTGAAGATGTGGAGTTTACTGATGGCTTCTCTAGTTCCCTTTGATCTCAACCATTCATCCTCCTATCTTTGGGATTGATCTCATCTGTTCATATTCTCATTTTATATATAATAAACCCTTCATAACCATTTGAAGGATCCAAGATTTCAAGCTCACGTGCACCATTACTCTGTCAGATTGGTTCAAGCATCAAGCCATCTTGCGATCAAAACATTCAATATCATATTCTTGATGCTCCCAAGTCATAGACGCTCCCCACACCAATACTAAGCATCACACAAACAACATTTCATAAGGAGTAGAGAGAGATAATAGAAGATTCAAGCCTTGTTGGTTTGCATTCATTTGTGTACTTGCTTTATTGCTTGTTATTTTATTGATTCGTAGTTTTATTATTAGTAGTTATTTTATTGATTTACCCCATTACAAATCAGTGCTACTAACCCTCATAGTTGAGGCATAATATATTTTGATCCTGCATACAATAAGAAGTAGTACATCCAAGGGGTAAACTCCCGAGCGTGGGGTTCCCCAAAAATTCTGCATAAAAATATAATTCCAGTCTGGATGGGCTCCTTGAAGTCAGAGCGAAGGATATCCAACCTCATCTTCTTAAAGTATCAGCGTGAGCTTTTTAACCATTCTGAATTGAGGTGGCGTCGGGATAGATCAACCACTCCCTCAAATTGTGCTAGGGAGGCTGCCCGAGTGAGGACCATGGCATCTAAAAAGAATTGAATGTGCCACCCTAAGGCGGTGGCATCATGGTCTAGGGAGACGATGGGCACCGGGTAACCAAGGGGGTTGGGTGAGACCAACACAACAACTCCACTAGTTGGGTTGTAACATTTGGCCAGGAGCATTATTAGCTCCGATGCTTGCACTGAGTAGGGAAATCCAGTCGCTTGAATGATTCTAGATGTTGGTAAGTTGTCTGAGATAGGATCATTGGCCCGTCATTGTTGGTGGATTACTTGAATGAGGTCCTTTAGTTTGGCATAGGTGCCAACATCTGTATCTGTGATATCTTTCAGTGTAGATTCAATTTGGGTTCCCAAAATCCCCTCTCCTTTCTTATACTTCTGGGTCAATGGGAGCTTTTCTAGTACCTTATCTTCCTTATTCTTCTTGGTAATGCTTGCTAAAACACTTAGAAGTTTGGGACTTCCCAGGGGTGTTGATGATGAATCCATTTCTTTCTTTCTTTAAACTATACTTGCGAACCAGACAACCGTCAGTATTTGAATTTTTATAAACACAGATTCTGGGCTCTGGTATTTTGGGCACAACTACTTGCTTGCCATTCTGAAAATAGAAATCGTTAGTTCTTAAAAAAAACATCTGGGGGTTATCTCTGATATAAGCATTTTATAATATATGGAACCTTCCCTTTGCACCCAAAATGATTGGAGATGCTGAGTCGAAAAGAAAAATGTGGTGGACAAGCTTGGGGTCACCAAAATACCTGAAGCTTGACCAAAAGAATGACGACGTTAGCGATAAGACATACAACCTTGCTGTTATACCTTGACACGCATAAAACCCACTCGGCTAAGTAATGACAATTAATAAATAATTGTTCTAGCATGAGTGGCAAGAATGCCACTTGGGAAAAGTCTTAATGTTCAAATGTGGGAATTAATTCTGCCATTAAGATGAAAATGAAGGAAGAGAGAGAAATTGCTAACGAACCGCCATCGAGTTGGCCTTTGAAACTGACATGGCATTTGCTTTGACAAGAAGGTTGCATCAACCAAAAAGGTAGACATGTTTATTGGATGAACAAGGTCTTCAAACCTTGTAAAGGGTATCCCTAGGGGTTACCTCCATGGGACCTGCACTGAAGACAACCTACGGAGATGCATAGTCTCTCTAGCGCAAGAGGGAAAAACTTCAACCAACCTAACAATATACACCTAGCCTAGACTATTAAAAGCATGCAAAGCACTTTGAACTCAGAGAGCTTGCCTCTTATTTATAGGACTCAAAAAAATTCTCACATATATTTACAATGCTCTATGAACCTCTTACTTATAGAATTTATAGACTGTAGAGAGGGACGATAAAAATGCTAATTACAAATTTACATACCCAAGGAAGATAGATGTCCCACCCTTGAGTAGGAAAACCATGCATACAAGAGACACACCACATCCAAGAGGAACAACATGCTAAACAATAAGCACAACCTGGATGACAAAGGCAAATGAGCACCCAAAACACAAAAAGGCCCAGATAGGCAGAATAGAACAACCCCCCAAAAAAAACAAGAGCAAAAGGGAAACAAACAACAACAACAAATAGGAAAAAAACCAGAAAGAAACAAGCAAAAAAAATAAATATTGGAAGAAACAGAAAACAAGGCAAAGGGGCCCAAGGGCCTACCTGAAACTCAGAACGCTGAGAAGGGGAACTGGAAATGACCTCACCTTGGCACCTAGATGCTCTGAAGAATCATCGAACCTACCTCCACACCTTCTAGCTCAAACACTTTAGCTCAGAAAACACTTTGCTTAACTCTTCAGATAATTTTCCAAGAGGTAATTAGTTCATGGAAAATATAAAATGACAAGGTAAAAGGCCTTAAATAATTCCTGGGGGAGCACATTAATTACTAAGGGTTATTCCAAGAAACAAGATGACCACCGAAGTCTAGGCCTCGGAACACATAGCGATCAGTCCTTCCAAGAAAGGGGGGAATGATTGGTGGGTCCCAAAGGTCCAGAAGTCATCAAATCCGAGATACAAAATTCCAGGATCTAGATCCTGTGGGAGACAAAATGAAAAAAAGACAAGACAAAAGGGGCAGGGGCCCGAAAAGGGAAAGAGACAAAACAAAATCGAGGTGACAAAAAGGGGGACTTGACATTTTGCAGACAAAATGTAGGGATGGGTATGTAGGGCATAATATATACCAAGTAAGGAAAGAGATGTCAAGAGGAATAGGAAGATAAAAGAGACGAGACATTGATTTCAACAACTTGAGTGCCATTACTTTTCTTATTCCAAATATAGTCAAAGGAACAAGAGGCACCACTAGAGGCTATCAGATCTTAGAGGGACAAGAAGGTCTACTTAAGGGAATGAGATTGTCTTTATTCCCTAATGAGGAAGGAGTGAGAGGCAAAGAATTTTGTAGCACAAGAGTAGTTCAAGATGAAGAAGCAAGTGAATATGGAGGAGCTAGAGAGACAACAGGTTGAACCAACATTGATATTAAGTTTTATTTCTTATATTTATAAAAATCCTTGGATAAAAAGTTACTATTGGCTATCATACATCCAACTGGAGTGGAAAAAAATGGTCTAGATAAAATTGCCCACGTAACACTAGTGGATTATATCGAGTGTCCTAGATAGTCTACATTATGACCTCATGAGGAAAATTTAGACATTTTTTGACAACAAAGGAAAAAATGTTCATAAAAACTAACCAAGGAATGCCTAGCTCCACTCTAAACAAGCTAGACTTTATATTCACAACAAATATTGCTAAAAAAACTTTGGGTCCCACAAGGAATGAAAAATAAGTAGACTGATGTAGAGTAGGGGTAGAACTGATCTCAATGTCTCAAACAACTACTTGGAAAATCTTGGAGTCATCACACAATGGACTTCTTTCATAAACCACCCCTATTCCTTGTAGCCCTCCAAATGGGTATGTTCCTCCATAACGTTTGGAGCAGACTTGATAATCAAAATGTAAACATAGTCTTAGATACCCATTTTTCTATTGCAACACAAAGTTGAAAATGAGATGGGTTACTTTGTACTGATTGGGTCAAATTTTCACTATTCTAGTTGGAATTGGGCCTAATGGACATCAAGGCTTATAGACAAATTTGGTTTCTTGTTTCTAAAATATTCTAAAATGGTATTCAAGAAATTTCTTGGTCTAGGAAGGGTTCATACACTCCCTTCAACATATTTTATGGGTTTACAAATATTCATTTCATAAGGAAACACATAATCAATTGTTTCTTTTTTATGACCCTTGTTATCTAGGCCAAGACTGCCCTTATAGGGATTTAGACATATATGGCAATAACTTGATTCAAATCTTGTAATAATAGGATAATCAAGTAATCTCCAGCACACCAATTAAGTCTCATATCAACTGTACTAATGATCTTTACAAATAAAGAAAGAAATTCATTCAAAACCAAATTGAATCAAACTTTCAAACTGCCCTACTATAATATGGAAATAAAAACCATTAATAACTTTCACAAATAAAATAATTAGGACCTCTCCTTTGGAGGAATTGAATATTATGTAAAAAAAACATTTTCACCAATTTTTAGCATTTTTCACTACACCAATAAGGATAAATGATTTTTTTATATCAAAACTAGAAACCCTAATTTCTGAACAGACTCACACTTAAAAATGACATAACTTATTCAAAAATCAATACAATTTTCTCAAAAAATAATAATATTAAACTAGATTCATTTCTTCAACTTTTCCCATTGGTTTCAAACATGTACTATACCGTACATGTCTGTACCAAGCATGAGAACATGAGTGTTATAGGAAATTACACATAAAGTTGCTCAAAAATGAATTCAAACTTTCATCCCAAACTTTAACAACCTCTGAATTCGAGTTGGAGCCTCACATATATATTTGTGCCATCCAATTATTCTGACCAAACATGCTAAAATAGACCATAAACTAATCTTTTAACATTTTTTCAAAAAGTTGCAATTACAATAACAAAGTTATCATTGACAACATTGACAACTAATAAACAAATTTTGCAACTTTTGTCCTAATGACACAAAGTCATAAATAATTACCCAAAATGACTAAAAATGGCCTAAAATGGCTTTATTCACATCAAACCTTACAAAAAAAATACAAAATTTCAAATTTTGACCCTTGGAGGCATGATATGCCTCTAGGTGCTCCTACACAATAGACTCTGAATGCGAGAGGGAAACACCATTGTATATATAGATGACAAATTTTGACTCATCATATCTCACCCTATGTAATATATTTATAAATAGGGCCTCCTTAATGGTTACATTAATTTTTCAGGAAAGATCAACCATGATGCAAGTGACAATATTACTATTGATCTAAGAAAGAATGTATAAGGGAGAAGGATCTCCATGTAATGAAAAGTCATTAGGCATAAAATATATGTTAGTTATCTTGGCCTTTTGACTTAGAGGGTAGATAAAAATATTGTCACCATATTCACAAATGCACAATCACTTGGTGAAGCAAAAGAAGATAGAGTGAAAAAATTGGAGAATACTTGGTCTCAAGCTTCTTCTAACTATGTATCCAAAAGTTGTAGATTGAGTTGTAAATCTCATAGAAGAGAGTTAAAATGCCCAAGTTTTGGAAAATTTAGGAGAATAGATAATATTTAAAGAGATAAAAATAAGAAGTTTTAAATTTTTTGAAAGGTTTTAAAAAATATTTTGCAAAATGCAAGTTTACGCCATGTTCAACAAAATGTAGAGTGTGAAAAAATGAGCCATGATGAAGGATATCTAAACCCTTAGAGGATTTGAGTTTCAACTCTTTACTCCAAACAAACATTCAAGTAATCACAACATTCAAGTTGTCTCACTATAATTTAATGGAATGTGTTTTTAATCAACCATAAAAATTAATTAAACTATTTAGACACAAGAAACAAAAACAAAAACCATAGAGGTCTCTAAGGTAGCTCGGTGAGGTCTTTGTCTAGGCTAAACATACGGGTCTAGGATGACAGTATGACATGCAAACATTTTGTATGGATAGAAAATTATAGCCACCTCAGAGAAACACATGCAACTTTGGTTTATGTTTGTTTGGGCATTAAAGGTTTCAAAAATGAAAAATGTATAACAACTATAGGAATATTGAAATGGAAATTCTAAACAAGATTAAGGTAAATAAATGATGAATAAAGGACAAGAAAGATATATCATCAATAGACACTGTTGAATTAAAGAGGAGATAGTACCTACCATCCTTGTGATAAAAACAATAGAGATTCTAGAGAGGAAGATGAAGAAGGTCAGGACTAGGAAGAGGAGGATTTGTTGGAACATTATTCTATTTTGGAGAAAAAGGACATAAAGCCTTTGAGTGTCCCCAACATCCAGTTAGGAAAAATAGAAGAGAGGGTAATGCATGTATTGCCCATGTGAATGAATATGTTGAATGCTCACATTTGGAGGATGTAGAGAGAGGAGAGGCTCTTTTAACTAGAAGATCCTTGTTGAGTGATGAGAAAGATTAAGCCCAAAGAAAAAACATATTCGCACCAAATGCAAATGTAAGGTAAAGTTTCCAATGTTATTATAGATGGTGGCAGTATTGACAAACTTTTTTTAGAGGTGTTACCCTTGATTTTTGTTTGTTATTCATTAACTCATTTCTTTCAAAAATCCCCTTATAATATTTTTTGAGCTAGCGTTGCTATGGTTGTTTCCCGTCCTTTACATGTTCCTCTTATCGGTTGAACTTGAATCTTGAACTAGTCTAGTTCAAGGTTCAAGGTTCAATAACACCCCGCGGGATGTTTTTCTTTTTTGTCATTTTCATGTAAACTAAGTGGCATGTTTTGCAAAGCTTGTTTATCCATTGAACTTGAATCTCGAACTAGCCTAGTTCAAAGTTCAAGGTTCAACTGTGCCTTACAAATTGCATTATATTTTAGCGGTCTTTTATTTATTCATTTTCCTTGATGATCATTTTATCTCTTTAAACATGCCAAGGAGTAGTTGTGTCTTGTCTTAAATTGAACTCAACTTTTGAACTTTCTTAGTTTAGAGTTCATAGTTCAAGGGATGCTATCAAGCTGAGAGGAGGAAAAGGTGATGATGATGTGGCAGTGATGTGACATAAATGACAGCTAGCAGAGAATGTGGCATTCATGCATGGCGTGGATATAATCATAATGAGAAGTGATATTTAAGTGGTATTCACTCGTAGGGAAGTATGATAATTAATGAAGCGATCAAGCAAACTTCTTTTCATCATTAATTAGAATCTTTTGCTGTCATTTTGTCATTAATTGTAAATGTCCCACGATAACCCTAGGAGGCCATAAATTCATTGACTAGGCTGACACTATTGCAGATGAAATTCATCGTCAGTTAGAAAACTTCTCAGGAAGGAATGGTTTTCACATGTCCTCATACTTATTCTATGTACTAGCATGCACCAGGGAATGGAAAGGCCTTTTTCATGAATTGCCTGTTGCAAATATTAAGGTATACAACTATTACCCTCATTTGCATAGATAATTTTACATTGATAACTTCATGAGAGTAAATAGGATTTTTTCTAGAAGGTTGGTCTGAGTTGCAGGGGAACACTAAACAAAGAATGTCAGAAGAAGCTAAGAACTTCATTAACACTTATGGGAATTTTTTAATCCAGATCATGAGATTCACTTACATAAGGATCAGAGGGTTTGAAGGTCAGCCATTCAGGCTCCCAAGGTATGCTCTAGATAGCCATGTCATAACTGAAGTAGGCCTTTAATTGGCTCATGTGCATAAAGGCGTTAAAGATAGGAAAGGTCAAGCAAAGTCAAGCTTTCCCATTGAGCTCATGTTCTACACATGTAAAGCATCCTTGGATGCCCTCAACCTAGAATTAGAATTGAACAAGTTAAATCTAAAAACCTTTGAGGCTAGGAAAGATTTTGATAGAAAGGGTTATGCATCCAAACACTTTAATTTTCCTACTGAATTTCACCAACATCCTCAAATGGAAGATTACTGGGAAAACTACACCGATGACTTTGAGGTAAGAAGAAGGACATGGTAGAGATTCACTCTTAGCCAAGTTGTTACACTAAGAATAGACCTTGATATCACAGGGATAGAGGAAGATGAAGGTGAAGAGATAATTGATGATCGGTTTGAAGCCAGAGTCAGAGGATCACCTTTGCCTGAAATAGATTGGGGTATTGATGAAAGAGACAACATACATATCAAAACTCTCAGTGTGATCAAAATAAATGAAAAGTGGAATAATGAAAAAAGGCCTCCTATGCAAAAGAGGCACAACACATGGAGATCTGCCCTTGCCATCCCTGTTAAAAATCCTATTGCTCCATCTAATGTTGATGTTTTTATTGCAGGTTCCTCCAATATTAAAAATAAAAGAACTCTGAAGCCCAAGTCTAAAAAAAAAAGTGTCTCCTATATCGTTCCATCTGTGCGAGTTACGAGGACCAGATTAAAAAAAGAGGACATTGTGATAGCTAAGGAAAATGAAGTAACCAATCTAGATGAAATGGACAGTCTAGTGTTGGAGAAGAACACTCATAACACTCCATCTAAAGAGGCTGAAGTGTTAAAACTTGGCCAGTCTAATACCGGGGATTCTACAACTGTTGCAATGAACACACCTCTACAGACACCACCTCTCACACTCAAATGACTGGAAACATTGATTAGCAAGAAAAGGAATGTGTTTCCCATCACTCTACTTGTGGAGGACATGGTTAGAAAATGCTTGGGGGCTACAGTCAAGCCAAAAAGGATCAGGACTGAGTCTATGATTGACATAGATAAACAAATAGGGCGTTGGGTTGCTGAGCGAGCAGTTCCTAAGGAAAAAAAGGATGTCAGCGAAGCCATTGCTGATGATTTTACAGTTGAAAAGATAGACCTTGGCATTGCAACCAGGGAAGCGGATGCAAAGCACCTAGAAAAATCTACCAAAAATATGTTGTACATGACTTTCAAAGACAAAAAGGATAAGAAGAAGTTGAAGGCTACAATAAAAAAGTTGGTATATTTCATACAGGAAGTCTGGGACCCCAAACCTCTACCACTAGATCAAGCACCTCAATCCTTTGACCCTCGTTCTCCTGAAGTCAGAAATACTTTGGATCAAATCCAGAGGAACAAACTCATTGTTGACATGTTCAAAAAGTGGATACATGGTGTAATCCAGCGTGGAGGTGATTATATTGCTCAGTTGGTTCAAACGCATGGAACTGTTGTGACGTCAATCTCAGAGACACTAATAGAGATGACTAAATGGGAGAAGGAAAATAAAAGGTGGGCCAATGTGATGAAACAAATGAATGAGATTGAGAAATATGGGATAACGAGGTTCCTTGTCAAAAAACCAATTCCAGGTTTAGATGAAGATATCCTTTATGTATCCATTAAGAGTATTGAATGGAAAAATTTAGTCATCAAAGCCAAACATGAGGGAGCTACCCATTTTTTGAATGAGCTAAAGGAGCTTACATACATAATACAGAAGGACCTAAAGTGTCTCAACATCACTTTGATGAGTGAAGATGGTCAGAACATCAGAGATGCAGGAGAGATAAATCAAGAATTCAAAAGAGAAGTTTCAACCATAAGGGATAATAAAGACCTAACCACATAAGATTTTACATCAATGGAAAACATTGAAGCCATGTTGGTAGTTTGTGTTGATCATTTGGAGTCACACAAACATAAAATTATCCAGGTGTGCAAAGACAAGAAGGTGTTGAAACAGAGGATCATCCATATCACCCTGCCACATCATGCCACTATCCTCAATGTTTCTAATGTGCACAAGGAGTGGAGGAACGCTCGTGCCACCAATGCTTCTAAGGACTAGTCTATGGGCTCCAACTCATCTACCACTCCGTGATCATGCTCCACCGATCTCAGAGTGTTGCTAGATTATTTTTCTCATTCTCTTTTTAGCAGTACTTTCAGGTTTAAAAACTATTTTTCATCCTGAAGCTCTGGGAGAGTTTTCTGGGCTTTAAGTTGTATGCTTTAAATTGATGGCTATATATAGCCAGGAGAAACTTTGAATTGGTCGATAATAATTTTGATAGAATAGATTGATAGACTTAGTGATCTATTCTAGTTTAGTTTTTTTGGTGAATTTTTTGGAATATACTTTGAAGATCATTTTCTGAAATCAATGAAAGAAAAATTTCCGCTGTTATAAATTTGTTGGTTTATATTGGTGAATTAATCTCTTTTGGGGTATCTTTGGTTGATAAAAATTCTTTCTTGAAGTAAATCTTTCTTAGCCTTAGTTTCTAAATTGTTGCAATTTCATATTGTTGAATGTGTAGTAAAGTCTGTGGGCTTCGTAGGATCCATACATTTCTTTCAGTACAGTGATTGGAACGTGCTTGTATGTGAGTTAACGTGAAATACCTTATTTACTGTCTGGTGAAAAGTATGTTTTTGCAAGTGCAATTTTGATCTTTTAAAATTCATTGAAAATCCTTTCGGGAGCTATACGATAATTTAGAGGGTCAATATCATGTATATCTAATCCAACTGTTAGTACGAGATTGATTTTTCCTTTATGGGCTACAGAGTGAAGAATTAATTATATAAAAAATGGGATAATTTCATTTACTAACAAGAGGAAATGGTTACTAATTTGAAGTTAGAAAGAAGAACATATCTAAATTTACACCAAACTTCTTGGTTGCAAAAGGACCTCAAGGCTTTGGTCAACAAATAATATGTAGTAAAATTCAAAAGTGGTAATTATTGTGATGAATTTTTGTGCGATATTATGTTTGTGGATTTTTTTATACACTATTAGGAAGACCATGCAAATTCGATCATCGTGCAGTACATGATGAGTATACAAATAGCTACTCTTTGACCAAGGATGGAGGTAAACACAAGCTAAATCCATTGAAAGAGGTAGAGGGAAAAATATACAACAATGAAAGGATATGGTTAGTTGATAGAATAAATTTTTTAGATGGTATGAAGCATGAGCATGTGCATTTTACTTTAATACCCAAAGCTAACAAAGAGGGAGTAGAAGATTTTCTTGTATAAATTGTAAATCTATTGGATGATTTCTAGGGTATTGTATTTGATAATGTACCTAAAGGATTATCACCAATGAGGAATATTAGTTACTAGATGTACCTAATTTCTATAGCTAATTTTCTGAATAAGGAAACCCATAAAATGACTTCAACATATGGTGAAGAGTTGAACAAACAAGTACATGAACTATTATGAAAGGATTTGATTTGAGAGAGTTTGAGTCTATGCATAGTACCTGAAACACTAAAGAAGGGCGGGGAGTGGAGGATGATTATAGACTCTTGCGCTATCAACCATATCATTATCTAGTATATATTATCCTTATTGAGGATGGATGACATTATGGATTGTTTGACTGGAACTGTGTACTTCACAAAGATAGATCTAAAGAGAAGATACCATCAAATCCAAACTAGAGAGGGATACAAATGGAAAACATCCTTAAAAAAGATTATGGTTTATATGAATGTTTAGTTATTCCTTTTGGGCTGACCAATGGGATGGGCACATTCATGTTATAATATCATATGATATAGAATTGAATGATCACTAGTCACTTCTTTCGTTATTAATTTATTTCTCAAACAAAGTGTCTAGAACTAAATATTTTGAATTTTGAATATAGACTATCAATTCTAAATTGTTGTGATAGTATCCATGACTCAGATTGATCAAAATATATTTAAAAAATTTAGTGTACATGTTGAAAATTTATGGCTAATTAGAATTTTCCATTCAATACTACACTTTCATCTCAATATACAAACCATACACCTTGGCTCTGACCTTTAAAATATATCATGGTATCACAAGATCATACTATTTCCTTGATTATTGGAAACCTATTGGGTAAGATACATGACACAAAAAAAGAGAAGTACAACACCTATCTAACATTTTGACCTTCAAACTGGTGTATGACCAATCAAGGCCTACTTAGTTGGACAATATATTTAGTTAAATTTGAAAAAGTTGGAGCTGATAGATAGGTGGAAACATAATATAGCAACAAGACTTTGACAAAGTATAAAGATATGAAGCATGCAAGAATGTGCTAGGCTACCAAGAGTCATCGTCACACTTTCTTGGTCATAAAATATAGAGTTAGTCAAAATCTTGGAATATATCTTGACGAGATAGGTTGGTTTCTAAGAAATGAAGCTAGTAAAAAACAATTCTACAAGGATCAAGATCATAACTTAAAGACCATCAACAAGATATTGCAAGTCACTGACAAAATATAGTAAGAAAAGGAAAATGGCTTGTGGTGATTGCTAGGTTTTTTCACGCTTAACCAAAATATGAGACCAAGTATGACTATAAAACCTAGAATTTTTTCAAGGTTTTACCATGTTGTAAGGAGTTAATGTGATACATAAACAATGAAATATGTGGATTCATACAAGGACAATGATAGGGACCACTTTATAGGTGTGAAAAAAGGCAACTTAAGAATTATTAAACACACATGTTTAATTGACTGAACCAATTACTACGTGACAAAGTAGTCGATTATCAAATAACTTCAAAAACATGTAGATACAACTTAAAAGATAATAATGGGATTGGTAAGTCACTAAAAAACTAAAAGGTAAAGTAATAGACTATATGCCAAGGTTTAGGGTTTTAGCTACACTAATATCCTGGAAATTTTTCTATTGTCAAAATAATTGACCTATAAAACGTTTATAGGTCACTTGAATGTCAATCTAGGGTAGGTTGAAGCTAGATACAATGGTTTGTATGTGTGGTATTGCAAAATTGTCATATTGACTTGAGGTTTTTATCTTTTATGCTTGTGTTTATAAAGGATGAGATAATTGTGGTTGAGATTATGGTTACTTGGTGGTTGCTACAATTACTTCATCGAGCTTGTGAGGATAGAGGGTTTGATTAGGGTAGCATGCTTGTTTGTTGGTTCTTCTCTTTTGCTCTTGCAATGCATACAACAAGTGGGGAATTTTGGGAATATAGATGTTGAATACACCTTGAAAGTATTAATATTTAAAAATATTTATTTAATTATATTTAAATTTATTATTGGTGGTACCATTTCTTATTAGAAATAGAGTACCCCACTTATTACTTGAATATTACTCTATATTTATTCTTTTGTACATGCGTGCAAAATTTGTATGTCATGTAAGATGTGTAAAAAGAATGTAAGTGGGAGGTTACAAAGTGCACTTTAAATCTTGAACTAATTATGACAACTTATGACACACATTATAAATCATCTTGGAAGTGGTGTGGAATGAGACAAATAGGCATCCAAGTTTTGTGGCTAGGTTTATGACTTGTACGACAATCTTTTATTCTTGATTTCTTGACCTCTTATATAATCTTGCTAGTGGAATTTGGGCTTCATACTTCCCATGTTTTGGCTCATATTTCTTTAAAACTGCTATCAGTTTCATGGTTAATTGCTTCTTATTTATTAGATATATAGATCGAGGTTGTATAATAGGTCTTTCCAATATAGGGGTTATGTAGAAACTGATGAAATATCAGATTCAACTCCAAGATCCAGCTGCATGCAATAAACCTGTCACAAAGAATGAAGCAAAAAATATAGAAAAAGAAAAACCCTCTTGTGCTAAAAAATGTCAGAGCTCAAAATGTATTATGTGATAATGAAAAAGTACAAAGCTCAACCTTATAAAAGGTGAGATAGAAACCCTAAAGGGAAAGAACTAGGTTGCACATTATTAATTAATAATTAATTAATAATGCACCTAAATGAAGCTTAAGTAACTAGAGTAATAGGAACTTATATAATTAAATCAATATGATTTAATTAATAAGCATAAAGAATAATACTCTAACACCCCCCCTTAAGCTGAACGCAGGGAGAAAGCTGACCTAGCAAAACTATGAAAGCAAGAAATGGGTCCCGGCAACAAGGCCTGGTCAAGTACCCAGTACAAGGAAATCTTTGTAAACTAGAGAAAAAGGAGAAAACCCAGTGGGAAAAACCCCTCTCCAAAAAGAGATATAAAAGCAAGCAAAGACAAAAAGAATGACTTCAAGAGACTCTCTCAAAGCCATAAGTACAATGCGTGCTGCCAACCCCCCCGTGAGAGAGGGTCGAGGCTCCAAAGCCC